>OY720441.1:50480542-50532624 GCA_963082915.1 Dolichopus griseipennis
GAAGTTAGATAACATTTTATTAGAAATTAGTGCACAATCAGTTAAGAGTTGTTTTATTTTTACTAAGTTCTATGGGAAAGCTGTAGAATTAGAGTTTTTATTACTATTGCATCGTATGAGCATTGGATTAATAAAGTAAAAAATAAATTAATTGTTATTGGAGATTTTTAATATTAATCGACGTTTAAAAAACTGAATTTCCAATCGTAATTCAAAAAGTTTTACCTTTATCATAACAAAAGATACATTGCATAACTCGGATTAAAGAAAGTATAATAATAGTTAATTTAAAATAAAAATCTGAAACTTCCTTCCATTTTTTAAGTGGCGCGGTAAAATACAGAATTTAATTTTTTACCGTTACTCCACTGGTAGCATAGGGCTTTCATTTGATGTTTAAAAATTTCTCTTTTTTACGCTTTCTTTTGTATTATGTTCCAGGAAAGATCGCATCTATTTATTTCTTCTAAGATATTGCGCCCTCATGTTATTGTGGGTCTACTCCTTGCTCTAGAACCTCCTTATGAGTTCTTACAAGTGAAATTCTACTTATCGCACTTTCTTTTCTTCTCAAAGTGTGCCCGATCTACTTCCATATCCTTCTGCTTATTTGCTTTGCAGGGGGTTCTTCCTTTCCTAAGTATCGTAGATCTTTCTTGCTGTTGAGAACTTTAGAAATGACTTTCAAGTGTTTATTTACGATAACTTGCAGCTTATTCTTGTTGAGTTCGTTCGTAGCCAGGAGCGGTTCACTGCCATATTATGTAAGTGTGGATTTAAAACAGAAGTTGAATAGCTTTATTTTTGCTCGCTAATAATGATTAATTGAATTTATTATATTAAAAATATGTTTAAAGTTCGTACCCCCTTTCTTGTTCATTAGCATTCCCAGCATGTAGTCATTAGCTTTAAAGTGCGAGGTGGGTTTATAGAATAAATATGTCATTCTACTCATCCGCAAGATTAAAACTTTAGGGCAAAAATAGATGAATATGCAAGTTCAAATAATGTATTTAATAAAACTTGTGCATTGTTCACAATATAAACAATTGGTCAAGTCCAAATATACTTCATTATTACATTTAACAATATAAATCATAACTTTATACCAATTTTCTTTATGACAAATCAAAGATTCAATACCATAACTACTAAACTTTAATACATTGTCTCTAATAATAAAAGTTATATTTAATACATTTTGATCGTTTTGTAGTATTCATAATAAAAATAATTTCAATAAAAATTCCAATGTTATTCGTTATTTTTTATAGACAATTCGTGAAAATATTTCGAGTATCCCTTTCTCTCGTATTTCCTTGCATTGTCTATCATTGTATATTTTATGGCCAAATCAGTTTTGTACGGATTATATTATCATAAAATTTATATTCCCTGCTTAAATGGATAAGTTTTGGATTGCCCTGTTTTGGCTCTAAAAAACTATAAACATTTTAATAGTTCTTTTTTTTGTTGTTGTTCTTTACTTTTCGCTTTAAACTCACAAAATATTTTTTTTTCGCTTTCTTTATTCCTTTTATTATTTTTGCTTTTGCTTTTTTATTGTCTTTGGAGGCAAATTTAGATGTCATCAGGAGTGGCTTCTCTGTTAAATGTAGAATATGCTGATTATATTTTGACTTTAAAAATTAATAATTTGGAAATAATGACTGATAACTGTCAAAAATTGATTCAGGTGTAGGTTTGACAATTGAAGATTTGGAATGGAATTTGATATGAAACAATTTAATTCTTCTTTTGCAGGACTTCCACACCCGTAATTTAAAACGATAGATAATTATTATCAGAGAACTAATAATAAGAGACAAAATTAAGACTATGGTTCAACCAAATTTGGATCAAAATTAGCCAGTTAACCATTAAACTCTTTACAATTTAAAGGCTTATTAAAAAAAATCACTTGCTTAAGTACAGAAGGTTATTATTACAAAAAAATGCATCTTCTGTGGAGAATTTCGCTAATATTAAAATGACGCCTTTGAAAAACAGATAAGATTTCAAGCATTTCCGTACCTTCAAGAAAATATATTTACACCTCAAAAATAAAAACAGGATCAAATAAGATTAGTTAACCATAGATTCAAAAAAACTGAATCCTTATTTCACTAACTGGGCTTATATTTTAGTTGCAACAAATTGTAAAAGCTATATTATAATATCTATAAATTTATACGAATTTTTATTACGAATTCAACCATTTCTTCTACTGAGTGTTGCCAGGCCGTGATTTGAATCTAAGACCTTTCGATTCCACTTCCCCGCGTATCATTTATCAAAGGAAAAATAAGTAAGAATAAGTAAGTTTTTTTTTGTGGCCCAGGAAAATCTCGAAAGCAACCTATTGGAGTTGTTCGTAGTTCTCATAAGTAGTTTTGGACTCTAACACACATAAACCACAATCCTTTTTGGACCAAATTTTAGGATGAAACCTGTTATACAAATTTACAGCTTGGCTTCAAGGACACTGATATAAAAAGATTATTGGGAATCGGGTTTCAAAAATATACGATTCTGTGAGATTATGCGGAACGAAGGAAATTGTATAGGAACAGTCTAACATTCCCTTTTGAATTCAATGAATCCAACCCTGTATAAAAGCTTATCTAAAAACCAAATAAAAAAAATAAAAAAAAAAATTTAAATTGAAAGGCAATAACCCAATGAGAATTTAAGATGCTTAACGAATTCTTAGGATAATCCGCAGGATATTATTTTAAATTTCCATGGAAAAAAAAGCAAATGAAATATTTTTTTTTTAGTTAAGAACAAAAAACCATGAGAATTATCCTTTCCTCGACAATTTCAAGGACTGTTTCATTTTTACTTTTTTAACATTTTATTTCTATATATGTATTATATAATATATTCTATATATATTATTCTAATAATATATCTGTAAATATGTATTATATATTATATTCTTATAGTTCTTTTGTTGGTGACAGTTTTTGAATTATAGAAAATTGTCTGATTGCGGTAATAAATTATTTTGACTTTTTGATGGTTTATTAAACTTCAAAAAAAAAAAATAACAACAACAAAAAAACAAGAGACAATAAACAATAATACAAAAATACAAAAAAATTACAAAGTAAATAAATAAATAAATAATAAAAAAAAAACATAAGAATATCAAAATAAATATTTTTGAAAAAAAAAAAAAAAAACATAAAAAATAATAAATTTATCCTTAAGGATTGTTTTTTGAAGAACTTTTTTTCGTTTTAAAGCCTTCTGTAAACGATGAAAGAAAGAGATGAAAAATATGATTTTGTTTTACTAATGAAACGTTAGTTATTTTGTTTTTTGTTTTTTTTTTTTTTTTTATTATCCTAAGGGTATTATAAATTTTAAAAGTATGGTTAAGGTTATCATTCAAAAATCTGTAATCAAAAATATTTGAAAATTAATGAAACAATTCAGATTTTTAAATAAAGGGAAATTGTTACCAAAGAATTCCTGATTTCTTGTTATTTTTTAGTTTTTTTTTTTTTTTTTTTTGGATTATAAATTAAAGGAAATATTTAGTTTTCTTAAGGCTATAAGTTATTTACGGTTAAAAATTTCACAGCACTTCAAAAAAAAAAAATGATTGACAATATTGCGGAACATAGAATAAAAGAAAATATTGTTCTTATCTCATTTCTAGACTACTTATTTTTAAAATAAAACGGGGAAGAGTATAGTAGAGGAGACTGTATTAAATATGGAATATCGATATGAATGTTATAAGGACATTATATCATTCGGTTAATTAATTTTTGGCAAAATTTTAAATGCACAACTTATTAGGCTTTCAGTTGTGAACAAAAGAAAATATTAGTTGAAAGGCAACTCTCTCGAACCTCTTCCAGTACACCAACTTTATTTTATTCTAACTTTGGCCATTAAAGTTAACTACTATTAACAAAATTTCAAATATCCAGCTTTATTAGGTATTTAGTAATTTTAGTATTTTGTATGGCAACTTCTCCATCCTGCAACACTAGACTAATCAACATTTGCTCAAACTTTTGTCATAAAACTAAACGAATTGGGAAAATTTCAGAATCGTAGCTCTTTTATTTTTTTAGTTATTGGACGGACGGACGGACTTACGTAGCTAGATAGATTTACTTTACAATTTTGATTCCCCTCTCTTCTCAGCGTCACAAACGTAATGGAAAATTAGTATAACTACCCTTTTGGCCTATAGTCATAAGAGTTATTATAAAAATATTTGTTGTCTGGTTTTATTTATGAGCGTGTCTTTTGAAATTATCTTTAATTTTATTTTAAAAGTTTAAACTTTAAAATTATAAATTTGAGTTTTAAACACTTTCACTTAATAAGTATTTGAGGGTTTTAATTGTTTTTAAATTTTATACTAAAATTTATATTTGTGTTAAAATACTATTGATGGTTGGTATGTATTTTTTGGTAAAAAAAAGAGTTCTTAGTTGAACTTTCTCGGCGGCCCAACCGTTTAGCTGTTCTACGTTTTGCAGTAAGATTTTCACAGATTTTCTATTTGCAATCGTTACAAAGTTACAAACTTTAAAATTTATCTACAATTGAAGTTTAGTTTTTTTGGAAACAGTTAAATACATCTTGCCAGAAAAACGATGAAGAACGATAACCCTACTATGTTCTAAGACACACTCGCAAATGTAATATCAACATTATATCATTCCTGTTAAGTACATTTGCAAAATCCCCACATCTTATTAAGTTCTGAATTATGAATGAATAATAATATAAATTGCATGACAGTTTATCGAACTTTTTGCTCCAGAGTATTTTTATTTTGAAAAGACAAAGCTAGGTGTCTTTGTCCATTATATTTAACAACTTTTGACAAAATCTCATATACCTGCCCATTTTCATGTGATACTAAACTATATTTATGTGATAATAGAAGTTTGAACCTGCTGCACTTGAATAACAAAACTTTACTCAAGCCTTGGCCATAACACTAAACTACTTTTCATAGAATTTTAGAGTTTGGCTCATATAAAAAAAAAAGTTGTGTGTGTGGCAGCTCCTAAAACCCGTTGGGCAAACTCGGTGAATTTTAATAACAAAAGCGGCTCTAGCATAAAGGCTAACTTGTGCAAAGTTTAAAATGTTATTTCTTTTAGTTCTTAAGTTTTCGTGCAGATAGATGTATTTGTCCACACTAGTTATGTCACTTTTCTTTTTGATTCTCTTTCTATTCCTTGAGTCTATATTTATCTCTATGCGTTAAAATAGTATGTGGAATTCAGTATACCCTTATAACTGTGATCATAATATATTTGTATAATAATTTAGCTATTTTGTATAATAACTATATACCCACTTTTCCGGATCTGAAAACTGCAGCAGTACTTATAAGAATACTGTTATTTGCCATTAAATTTCACTTTATCTTTCGTCAAACATCGCGTTTTAAAGCCGTGGGATGGATTCTTAAAACAGAAAGTTCATATTTGAGGGAAAAAGAATTTGTAGGAGTAAATTTTTGATGACCGAGTGTCTGACACTTTTGAAAGCGTACGTACTACGGAATGATTGATTGAGGGATTGCTGCTTAGTTATCTGATTCTTCATAAAATTAATCAAATTAGAAATGAAGTTATCTTTTTTGTAAATAACTGTAATATAACTGGAGTACCTTTAATCAGTAATACATTGATTCTTGACATTTAAATACACAATAGATGTTGTTGGTCTCTATTCTTAAAGAACCTATATTAAGACCTTAACCTATTATTAAGAACACATCTAAGTTCTGTAAATAGCTTAGAGTTCTTGCAGCTCTATCCATTATTTAATTTAATTTTTTTTTTAAATATTCCGCCTTAACTTATAACATATATTTATAAAACATTATAGAAGGTATAGAAGGTATCTATAAGTATATTATATACTATTGAAATTTTAAATATTTGTAGCTAAAATTACAAAATTCCTTGAAAACTTAAACTTGATTCAAAAAAACATATTATATTCATATTATAAATAATTGAATATAATATGTACATATATGTAAAATATTAAATTAGGCATTATTATCATATTATTGTTAAATTGTGCCAATACAATTTTTCCCAAAAATATTTTATAACTAATTTAGAAATTCAGTGATTTTTTATTGGAAAAATAACAAAATAAATTTTCAAGTCAATTCTCTTTTACATATACTTGTATTGCAGTACCTACTATATAATAATAAATATTCTCATCATTACACTATATTATAATAACTTTTAGTATCCTATTCTTTTCTTCTCCCTCTTATACATTTCTCTTAGTTTATCGTTTTTCAATACTGTTTTTTTTGTTGTTGTTGTTGTTGTTTTTTTCATAATCTATCTAGTGGAAAATTTTTGTCCTTTCCGAATTATACAATAATTCTAAAATATTTATTTCATGTATGAAGTTTTTCTATTATTATTCTTAAAAGTAAAAAGGTCCATTTCATACATTTGAATGGATGTATGTGTTCTAGTTGTTCTGATAAAAAAGGAATTGAAATAGGACGAAAAGAAATGAATAAATAAGGAAAAAGATAGTTATAGATAATATATATAAAAAAAAAGTTATTGTAGTTAAAATAAGTAATGAAAATAATCAGACGATGTTTAGGAAGCACATTTCTAATATTAAACAATTTTCCAGAGTAAGCTCCTCAAACCCGTTGGGTAAACTCGGTAAATTTTAATAGAAATTGTGTAATAATTTTTTAGAACCCTTCTTAAAATTTTAAGTGTTTATTTAAGTCACGATTCACGAATGAGTTTTTGTGGAAACATTTTTATTTATTAATTTATAAAGAGTCGCCTACCACATACAATGTGATAAATGACTGATTCAGCAGGTTCTTTTCAGTTGTGGCAGTTATATATCTATATTATGTATAATATGATATAAACTATTTTTGATAAAAATAATAAACTATAATTTTTTAATAGATATGATCCAACCAAGGTTTAAACCAGAGACCCTTTGATTGAAAGACTGTTATCCTAACCACTACGCCAGCAATCGGATAAATAAAATGATATTAAAAAAAAAATAGTATTAATTATAATATTCCGAATAATATCAAATTATTTTTAATTTTCAGATTACTCATTCTTTTTCCGAAGAGAATCTATCCTTATTTCTAGTAGAATATATCATAATTTTAAGTTTTGGATTCGAAAGTTAATAATTAGTCAAAAATAGGAGTGTAACGAAATCTGATTATTATTAATTTCATTGCTCGAAAATCTTATTTATCCAAATTTTTGTTCTTCTGGTAAATATTATTTTGTTCAATACCTTAAAAAAAGAAAGTTTTTTTTTTTTACGAGGGAACGGAACGCTCGAAAGTCATCCACTGAAACTGTAAAGTGTTTTTTTTGGGTACTGTGCAACTTTAACGCAAAAAACAATTTCCTTCCTTTTTGTACCAAACTTTAGGAAGGAACCTGTGATACAAATGTACAGTTTGGTTATAGGGATAGGAAGACGGAAGGATTTTGGGAAGTTTGGAAGGTTATTTGGGAATTTAGAATTATGGGGGATGGGCAAAATTTGATGGTATATTGAGAAGAAAAATTTTAATATTATTCTTAAATTTAATTAAGTAAAGCACATACAAATTACTAACTTTAAGAAATACATTGGACCAAAATAGACTAAAAATATTAAACATTTTTATACCCCACAAGAAATAATCTCCAAAATAATAAAGAAATTAAATCACATTCTTAAAATTAATTCGTGACGCTTTAGTACCACATATTGGCAACTTTCTGAATTAGAATAGATTTTAAGTTGATTATCAAATCAGGACTTCCTTTTTTCTTTTTATATATGGTGGCGGTACATAACCTCCCTTTTCAAATTTCGTTTTTACTTAATTTTATTTTATGTTTATTTTGGCTTTACTTTAGATTATTTAGGTTGGATTTTAGAGTTGGATTCAAAAACTGAGTGTTTACCTTTTCCAGAATATGTATTTATTATAAAATAAACATGTATATGAACATGTATAAACTTGAGCAATGGGTATTTTGGAGAAGAAAAACTTAAGTCAAATTTGAAAAATAAAGCCTATTGAATAAATATGATATTGATAAATAGATTTTTAAAAATAAGATTTTGAAAAATAAAATTTTAAATAATCAGATATGATACTCAACCTGTCAAATATCTTGAATCTTAGAAAAGCAGCTGCCGTTTGGGGTGTACAGATTTAAGATACACTTCATATTTATATAAAACTTCTGTTTAGGCTATTTAAAGTAATAACAGGCAGCTGTTCCAAGCTTTGAAGGGAAGAGTTTCACAAAAGTTGAGCCTACACAAAATAAAATTCTGTACCTAGTAAAAACTTCATTATTTCATTTAAAAATGGTGTAGAACATTTATAAACATCCTGGAGAAAAAAACCAACAGACAGACGGTCAAAATAAAACTTAGAGCCAATTTTTTTCCAAAATCTGCTAATATACCAGATAATAAAGAATAAGAATAAGAGTAAGAAAAGATATATAGGGAGAAAGATAGCATCAACTAAGAAAAAAAAATAAAGGAATAAAAAGATCAAACTTTTCGATAAACTTTTGAATCATTTTTTTATTTCTCCTGTTTTTTTTTTTTTTTTTGAAAATTTTGTCCTTGAGAAATTCGTTTTATTTTTTTCGTTTATTTTCTATTGTACCGTTATAAAAAAAAAAAATTGTTGCTAGTTTTTTTTTTTTGCACAATTTTCTTTTTCATATTGTTGTGATGTCCTTTGAATTATTTTATAAATTATGCTATGAAAATAAATAAAAAAATCCTTAAATCTTTTTAAGAAAAAAAAAAAAAAACAACAAAAGAAGAACAAAAAAATAGTTTTTCTTTATTGCAGTTCTTTTATTTGTTTAAAATGTCATTATTATTGTTTCTGTTGTTTTTATTGTTATTTAATAAAAAAGGAAATTCATTTATGTATACAACAAAACAAGGCTACAAGATATTTATATATAAATATTTAAATGTTTAGATGGACACGTACTAGAACTTGACAGAATCACGAATTTGGGTTGGTACAGCAAAAAAAAAACAACAAAAATTACTAAAAGATTTATGTACAAAATATTGTATAGAATTAAAGAATAATGGACATAAGAAAAATATACGAAAAAATGACACAGAAATAGAAGCGAGACATTGGATTTTCTTGAATAAAATGTCATAACAGAAAAAATTATTAAAAAAAGATGGATTAAAAAGTGTATTAGAGTAGACTGTGTCAACTCTGGGATAACCGAATTACCGTAATAAGCTTTAATCAGTAATGTCACACTAAGAATAAATGCAAAAGTAGTTGATCATCTACTACATGTCATTTGAAAAAAACGAAAAAAATGTTTTTGTCGCATTACTGTTAGACTTTTGCAGCAAATATAATTTGACGTTTATCATTTGACAATTATCAAAATAAAAATTGAAGAAAATTGAAATAAAATTTAAAACAAAATGAATTTGACATTGTTGGTGAATTACTTAAGGCAAAAACCATTAAAAACAATGAATTTAGAAAAAAAAATAAAAATTAAATTAATAACAAGTGTATTGACTGGAAAAATAAAAAATTATTATATACTTAATATAATTAAATACGCAGATGTAATTGAAAATACTTATAGTTCTACGTTCGAAAACCTTAAAAATTTTTTATTAGGTACTATCCATTTCGTGCATGTACAAAATTTTTTTGACTAAGTTGCAATTTCAAAACATGCAGTTGATGTAAAAATGACATTTCCATTTAGGTGATTTTTGTCTTACTAAATAATTGATTATACTGTAAAAGTAGTAATGGAAGTGTGACTTTAAAAATTACGAGACTTAAATCAAAATACTTTTTTGATTAAACTACAAATGCAGTTTATATTAGTGCGATATTCCCGATTACAGCGATATAAACATTATATCATCCGGTTAATTACTTTTGGCAAAATTTTTTGCTTATTAGGCTTTCAGTTAAGAACAAAAATATAAGTTGAAAGGCAGCTCTTCGAACCTCTTCCACTACAACGAATCTATTTTATTCAAACGTTAGCCAACAAAGTTTACTACTATTGACAAAATTCCAAACATCCAGCTTCATTATGAATAGATGAAGCTGGATGTTTGTAAATATGAAATTTTACGACAACTACCCGAATCCGCGGACGGATATACATAACTAGATCGATTTACTTTCCGATTATGATCCGATCCATACCTTTAAGTCACAAACGTAATGGCAAATTTAGTATACTCTTTTGACCTATAGTCATACAGGTATAAAAATTCGAAATGTTGCAATTGTTAGTGAACGATTTTTTTTTTTTCATTTTTTAATTTCCCTCACAGTTTCTCCCTACAGTAGTTCATCCTAAAAGAGAATAATGTCTTTTAAATTTAAAAAGTTTATATTTAAAATAATTTATATGAGTACTGTTTAAACAAAACTTAATATTGTGATATTAAATATAAATTTAAACATTTGAAAATTGTAAAACGTTTTGAGTTTGCACGAACTTATAAAAATATTAGAGAAAATTAGAATTTTTTTAAAAGGAGGTTTTTCCAAACCTATAAACTTTATATTGTAATGTGTTCTGTAATTAAATTTGTTTAAAATGTATTTTATTATGTTAAATAATCAAACAACTTTAAGAAAAATAGGTCTGATTATTATTATTAGAAGTTTATTACTGTGGATAAGATGCACGCTTAAAAATTATTGTAACAACGTACAATCCTCTTGATGAATTCTCTTAAGGAAACTAAAGATGCACATAGTCGAATAATTCCTGAAGACGTAATTAACTAATTCCTTCCAATTTTAAAATGTAAGAATGCAGAGACAGAGCAGGATAATGTGTAAGATAGATAAGCTGGCCATGAAAGCTATAAACTATCAAATCTATAACTGTGAAATAAATCAATAAATTCTTTTTACGTGTTGGTGATAATTACAAATCTAGTAATTTAGGATAAGATCATAATAGTGATGATGATGAGATTGACACAGATTATAATAATAATACACCCTTAGAATTGAATAGCAAAATTGTACAAGATTGTATTTGTTATTTATTATTTATTTATGAACAATCCCCTACCACATAGGTACAATATATAGTGTTTCTTTTTCAAGTTTGCCAAGTATATATTTGTTATCATGATATAAACTAATATTATATAAATTTTAAATTATATTTTATATTAGATATGATCCGACCAGAGTCTTAAACTAAGATCTTTCGATTGAAAGGCCGACATCCTAAGTACTAAGCCATTAATAGGATGAGGTCATTTAGAAAATTTTAAGAAATTTGAGTGCATTATTATTAGAAGAAGGTGACCAATTTTAAAAATTAAAATCAAATAGCTTAAAATTTCATTGATAATATTAATGGTTGTATAAAGATATTCCATGATGCACCTGAGTATTTATAAAATATTAAAAACTTTCTGTCCCCAACAGTCCTTCTAATGAACAACGTCGATGTGGGATAATCAATACAATTTTCTAAATTCATCAATTTACTCTTATACTTAGGTTTACCTCCTGGATGAGATTGATAATTCACAGGGAAGAGGTGCAAATCAAATAAAAAGGAGTTATTTTGCCATTAGTTATTCCACTAAGTACTCTCACTGCTAGTGAAAATACAATAAACGGTTGAAGTTGAAGCTTTGATCCCAAGTTTGATGGAAGAGGGGATGCTTTTCGTTGATTAAAGTCCCAAAAATATTATTAATTAATTACAAAATCAATTACTTACTATTTCCAACTTCTTCCACTAGTTAATAATAGAATATAACATATATATTTTTAGGTATAATTAATATATAAATAAAAAACTTTTATATATTAAATATTAATTTTTATTTTCAATAGTGTTGTAATTAATTATTAAACCAAAATATACCTTTGATCCTTGGAACACTTTCAATTAAGTGATTCATTATTATTAACAATAAATATTAATTATAGTTTTAAAGGTACAAAATCGGAAATGTCAATTCAAGAATTAAAAATATAATACAATATCTACATTATACAATGTTACAAAATCAAACAACAAAATCAATTTAATTTTTCTATTGAAAAAATCAAATCAAAAAAACAAACAAAATAGAAATCACCATTCATCATTCAATTTATTTTCAATTTTGACCAAATTATATTATAATAATAAAATATTGTATCTATATATATATTATATTTTCTATTATCATTTTGATTTTGTTTTCAAAGTTCGTGATGATTCTTCTGTCTTTTTCAACAAAAGTTTTATTTTTATATTGGTAAAAAACCGAACCGTTGTTCAAATTGCGTGGAATGATTACTTTAATAAACACATGTAAAGCTTTATCACTTAATTCTTTTTATATTAAGCAACTTTTTTTAAAACCTAATGATAACTTTGGTTGCGGAATTAGAAGTTGTTAAAGCTTAAAACTCTAATCTATATATATAAAAGCGAAAGTTTGTTTGTATGTTTGTTTGTTTGTTTCTTTGTGTTTTATAGACTCCTAAACTGTTCAGCCGATTCTTATGAAAATTTGTAAATAGGGGTTTTTGGGTACGGAAGGAAAACGTGGGCGAAAAATTTTGCTCTAACGGACCGCCAAGTTGGGTCTGGTGTGCAAGTTTTTAAACTTTTTTGTCCTAAAATGAAAACGGTTCGATCGATTGAATTTAAATTCTATATACGTGATGCTCCTTGAGAATTGAGTTGACACTAATAACAGTTTTGGAATTTATTAACCCATGCCGGCCCGACGGCTGGTCAAAAAAAATTTTGGGTCCAAATTTTGTTCGATTTTACGAAATAGTGCTTTGGCTAAAAAGAAAGCCTCAAAAAATTTTGTTGAGTTCCATTAACCCATTGCGGTCCAACAGCTTTTCATATGTTTTTTCATTACTTTACTCTAAATTAGAAACGGTTTGACCAATCGAATATTTTCACATTTTTATTTCACACGCACAAATTGAATATATCTTGCTAAAAAAAAAATTGAAAATGAAGTTGAGTCTATAGTGTATATTAAAATAATTTAATAAGAAGTCCAAATGTCAAAATAGGCAAAAGTTTAATATTATCAGGCAATATTTACTATTGTTTGGTACCCACTTAAAATAAATAATAAATAAATAAATAAAACAAATTAAACCTCCGGATAAGTATAGTATAAGATTGTGAGTTTAAATATTTCTAAATAATATAAAATATATATTTAACTATAGACTTTTAAATTAGGCTGCTACTTCCTTTAAGAGACGAATTATTGAATGGCTAACCAGAGTTAAGTAAAAGAATGAACTGTGTATAGAAATTTTCAAAACCTAAATCTGTTAACCAGGTCTGGATCTGAAACCTGGATTTCTTAAAATCAAAACAGGTTCAAATATAGCCCCAAATTATAGTTAGAAAATCATTTTCAACAGACTGTAGCACACTCTTCAATTTATGACAATCCGACTGACACGCACTCTAAGAAATTTACAATCATTAAATATACTATAAAATAAATCTTTTTACTCCTTCCACAAAAAAAAAACCTAAACTAAAAATCACAAACATATATGATAAATCTTTTTTTAAAAATATATTTAAAACGACAAAACAAATACAAAACAATATAAGGAATGAAAAAAAAAAAATAAAATTGTATAAATCGTCCCTCAGGTCGATATTTTTTTTTTCTAATTTCCGGGGACAGTTCCGGTTGAATACGTTGTTTCATTTCTTTTCTTTTAATGGTATACCTTTCTCTTTCCGTTTTTCTTTTTCTTAATAAACCACTAGAAGTTTTGCCATATTTTATGTAATATACAATATATTATTCATATATATAGCCATTATACATAATATATTTAGATAAATCTACAATATGTAAATAAATAAGATTTAAAATGTGTGTATAAGAGGAAGTTATTTAAAAAAAAAAAAAAAATTGAATATTTTGAAACTGTACTTTATATCTCAAGAGATAGATTCCGCAATTGGTTGATTTATATTTTATCAGTTTTTTTTTTCTTGATTATTTTAAGTTTGTTTCCTAGTTTTTAAATAATGATTTTGTAGAAAAAAAAAAACACTATAAATTTTAATACATATATATATATACATAATGTAAACATATTTTTATTGGAAAAAGTAGGAAATTGTTGTGTTTTTCACAAGATTAAAAAGGAAATAGAAAAGGAAAATATGTTACGAATTTTACAGTAAAATGGGCGATAAAAATGGAATCAATTTAAAGATTAGTATTGATTTAAGATGTAAGATCCTATAGATATTTATTTTTCACACGCACAAATTGAATATATCTTGCTAAAAAAAAATAATAAAAAACAATTTAATTAAATTTTTAAACTTATCAATAAGTGATAAGATAATAAATTAAGTTAATATAATCAATATGTAGGTATATGTTTTATTAAAATGATATCAGAAAATTTATACAATTAATCAATTACTTAATTAAGCAATTTTAAATAATGGAGATAATATCAGTAGTGGCTGGACGTAAAAGATCTTGAGAAGCAGTACGGACCATTTAAACCCGCGGAATAGGTTTAAATTGAAAACTTTCATCTGGGTTCAGTTACTATTTAAAAGGTTCAACGTAATGGCATAATGCTTAAATCAGATCGTAAAGTAATCATTAAAATAGTACTTAAATACTGTGTTAAGTACCATTATATAATTACTAATCATATCATTACTTATTATGTAATCAATTCTTCCAAATTATCATTAAGAAACGTTTGTAATGATATTTTGAAAATTCAATTACCAGTTCCTTCATACAAAAGAATAAGTACCGAAATTTAGCTGATAATTCCAAGAAAGTAATTAAATTTGGATTTCAGTTACTTTTGTGCTTATTTTTGAAATTTAACCGTACATTATAATTAAATATAATTGTTAAAATTTTTGATACTTAAATTAGTTTTTAATTATTTATAAAATTAAATTACTTTAAAGGAAATAAATATGTACTGTAAAATATGTAGATACTAAATATGTAAATAAATTTGTACTTTGGACTATAATAATTACTTTGAAGTAAATTACAAATATTTTTGAAAAATCAAGCAATTCAAAATAAAACTAAATAAATCAATGAATCAAAATGAAACTGAAAAAATAAAATGACTTGATTTTTAAAAAATACTTGTAATTATATGGCTTTGTTATGCCTTATGACAATATCTTCTATAATAATTGAATATTAAAATCATTAAGAGCAATTTCAAACATAAGAATATAATAACAAAACCTTTATCTTCCTTCGTCCTTTATTTTAAAATATCCTAAAATAGCTAAGTAATTAAGTTGAGTCAACTCTGATCAACTTAGTTGATGAGGAGTAAAGGTTACCAATTTCGGTTTGAACTTATATTTAGTTCTAGACATAAAATAAAAACTATGAAGTTAATTTATGTAATTTAGTGGCTTTTTCTAGAATATTGCATTATGTTTTTTATATTATTCTATAAATATATTTCTAATTCGAAATATTTGGCGGGACGCCCCTGATCAAAAACTTTAAAATTTCATTATTAAATATTTTCATTTTTATGGAATTGCAAATTTGAAATACAAATCTTATACATATTATACATAAATAGTAAAATTATAACTAAAGTTTTGCACTTTTATTGCGTCCATTTTTATTGCAAAATATTAAAAAAATTGTTTATTATTTTTCATTTTAATAATAAAATATGAAAAACAATTTATTTATTTCATTGCTTTTTTTGTGGTAGTTTACTTTATACTCAAAGGCAGCAACAATTATTCCCTCAATTAACTTTTTTTTTTCATTTTTATTCTATTTTATTTTTGCCTTCAAGTTTATTTGTTTTAATCTTTAGAAAAATTCTTTATTCATTTTATTGACTCTTATATTATTATATTTTTTTGCATAATTTTCTATTCTTTGTTTTTTCACTTATTTTTGTTTTTTATTTTCTCATTTTAATAATATGTTAAGTAACTTTAAAGGTCGTTATGAAAAAAAAAATAGAAGTGAAGGAAATAATATAAGAAATAGAGTAAAAAACACAAAATCCTAAATAAACATAGAAGAAAATTTTGGCTGGGTCATGAAATCCGAAAAACAAAAGAATCTCAGTTACGAATTGCTAATTTAAAAATTCTACAAAATTTAAAATCCCAATTATCAAAATCTTGAGTTCTTTAGTGGGCTCTGAAATCTCGGTTTAATAAATCCCGTGTAAATCTTGTTTTTTAGAAAATGTCATTTTTGATAATCACTACCTAGAAAATTTCATTTTTTTTAAATTTCATGGAAAAATTTCATGGGAAAAGCTTATGCTGATTTGGTATCCAACTTTATATCCTTGATAACGGCGATTTTTAATAAAAAAAGAAATTAGAAACGAAATTTAAATTCCAATACAAGAATTTTTTAAAACGAGATTTAAAAAACAAAAAGATTTGCTAAACCTATGGAACGCTTTCAAAATTCCCATGTTTATAATTTTGAAATCTAGACTTCGATATTTCGACAATCAAGAAGAAACTTAACTATTTCATAGATACACCTATAGGTGCATTCTGAAAAATCGGAACTTCACTTTAATTTTGAATTTATCTCTCAAATGCCTTCAAATTTAGAATTTCGCAAATATATTTATTTCAAAATAACCATATATCTCCAACTTGAATTCCAAACTAAAATTAAGTGGGCGGAGGATAAATGCAGTTAAATCCAACTGCATTTATCCTCCGCCCACTTAATTTAAGTACAAGAGTTTTTTAAGTAGTCTGAACTCCCAATGAAAAAACCATCAAATCCCTGATGGTTAAACTAAGTTTTGAAAATAATTTTAAAAAAATGCTTTTTGCAATTGTTTTAGTTTAATTTCTGTGATTTCGAAATTCGAAATTATGAGCTTTGTCCGAATTGGAATTCATCCCAAAATTTACAAAAAAAAAAAACTAATATAATGCAAAAATATATTAAATAATATAAAAAAAGAATTTTAGTGAAAATAAACTTTCATTTCCATATTTCATAGTAACCCAAAACAACAACCAACAAATAATAGTAAAAGCAACACTAAAATTCAGCAATTTTTAAGGTTATAACGGTATTATTATTATTTTAGATTTTTTTATTTTGTTGTTTTTTTTTTTTTTTTTGGCAGAAAGTCAAGTTTTAGCGACTAAACAGTTCATAAATTAAATTATACTGAAAAAAAGACTGAATTGAAAGAGCGAGAAACAAAATTAAATATAACGGTAGAATATTACCTGTTAAAAATTACAAAAACAAAAAAATAACAGTAAAAAATAAAAAATTAAATAAAAATATTTTAAAGTGGATACCTACTTTATTCTACTTTGTATTATATAGACATTAGAAATGACTCTCTTTCACCTGTAAAAGCACAACAATTAGATGAGTACGAGAACTTCTTTTGAAATTATTGTTTGTGAAAAAAAAATTGAGAATATAACAGGACATTTCCATATACATATACATATGTAGATGTAACAGTACTTTATCTTATTATTTTTTAAGAATATTTTAAAAAAAAGTTTCAAAAAAAAAGTCAATATAAGATTCTTACAGTCCATCTATCAGTCTGGCTGTTCTTCTACGCAAAACTCCTACAGGTTATGAAGTATAGGAATAAAATTTAAAACCTAATTTTTTCTTCAGAATCTTTTAAACGCTAAAGCGATACAGCCCCTACAAAGCATTAAAATCCCATTATTTAAATTGTTAAATAATGTAAGTTATATAAGGATAATCTTCAATCAGGAAATACTAAGCAACAGCAGCTTTTATAATATAATATTTATAATTTTATATACCTATAGCCTTAATATATACGTAGGGTTGCCATACGGTATTTTAATTTACAGTTATACGGAAAAAAAATTTTCGGAAAATCCTTCACCTTATATCTACTAATCGCTTTAAGTAGTCAAAAATATTTAAACTTTGGTAGAAGTCAGATAACTCAAAAAAATCATGAGTCTAGAAGGCAATATTTTTGTATCGGACGCTGCTAAGCATATTCTGGAAGGTGTCAAATACAAAACACAGGCTATTTAACACCTGTTTACGACCTTAAATATCTGTCCAAGTTTTTTGAAGCGATATAAATAAATTAAAGCTTCAATTTTCTGTACTACTATGGTTATTACAAAGTTTCAGTAAAATTAAAGAAATTCTAAGCTACTTAGGTAACCCATGAGACATTGTTTACTTTTAGGAAATGTGCTTTTTTAAAACCCTTCATTTTTTGCATTACCTGTTTTTATTTATTAATAAGAGGCTAAGAAAAAAAAAAGTTATGCAAAATCCAGAAAATTGTTTTTTTACTGTAGGTAGGTACATATTCAAAATCCAGTAAAGGTGTTTTTTTTTTAAATCTCCAGTAAAATAAGAAAAAAAAAAAAACTTTCATATATTTACTGTTATACAAGGACCATTGTCTTTTAAACAAGAGTGGCTTCTTGTTTTTTCTTGCTTACTTGACTTTCCATTATATATTAACTATATAATACGTATATATATATATAAATCTTATACATATCTACACTTGTATATACATTTTTAATATGTTGTTGGTTTGCTTTTTTTTTTTTTTTTGTTTTTCTTATGTAAAGTTAGAAATGATCACCATGGTATGGTCCTGAATAAAAATGAATCTTAAAAATGTTTTAAGTGTGTATATACACAAAAAAAACAACAAAAATAAAAACAAAAAATAATCATAATAATGAAATAAAAGAAGATAAAAAAAAAAAAAATAAATTAAAGTCCAAGACAAAAACAAAAAAAAAATTGAAAGAAAATGTGATTATGAATTTATTTTAAAAGTTAAGTGAATAACGTGGGTTGATAATAATGCTATTGTTTATTTATTTGTTTATATATACATATATATGTATATATACATAAAATAAGTGTAAATAAAGTGTAAATTAAAGTAATAATAGTATATACAATTATTATTTAAAATTGAAAAAAGAAAACAACAATAACAACAACAACAGCAATGACTATAAAAAAGTTAAAAGTAATAATAAAGTTGAAATTGATATAAGAAGTACTTATAACAGTATCTATGTAAATGAGTAGGCGGGCACGATAATGCTTTTAAGTCGTATATTAAAAAATGATATGTATAATTAAATTAACTTCTGATATTTTTTTGAAAGAAGGGGAACTTAACTAGAAAATAAATTAAATTGAAAATTAATTTAATTAATATTTAATTTTGTTTAGAACTGGTGCAACATTTGGTTTATTGTTGTAATTTAAAGAATTTTAATAAATTCAGAGAAAACTTTGAAATATCTGAGGAGGATTAATACGAAATATAAGCGGTTATTAATATCAATTAAAAAGGTTAACATATTAAAAAATCTAATAATTGATTATCTATTTTTTTATGTGTTAACACATCTTGAGTTAACATGAAGATACAACAGCGAAGATTCTAGTTATGAGAAGATACCTACTGTTTGTTATTATTATATTTTTACAATTAAGATTAAAATATCTTAATTAATTTTAAATATTCAATAGTATATGAGAGACACTAGACAATATAAAATTTGGAAACTTAATATTGTAAACATTTTTAATTCGAATTATGTTATATTTTTGTATCTGTGAGACTTATACCTACTATTCTATTAAATAATTCTAATTATAATTCTAAATAATACTTTCTATTATAGTTAAATATTAAAAATATATATGATATTAACAAAAAAAATAATATTATTAATCAAATTAATAGATAGTATTATCTGGCAGATAAGAAGATAATCCAAACCACCATCAATAATTTGACAGATAAAGCTAAAAAAATAGGTTTAAAAATAATCATAAACAAGACCAAATATATGAGAATAAACAACACAAGCCAAATACCACTACTCATAAACAATAGCCAAATAGACGAGGTAGCAGAATTTGAATAATTGGGAGGTATAATAACGAAAGATAGTGGTGATAACGGTGACATAGAACATAAAATAGCAAAAGCTAGAAGTGCCTTCGGAAGGCTATGGGCAGTATGGAAGTCAACACACATAGTACGTGGAACAAAGATTAGAATTTTCGAAGTATGTGTCAAATCAATACTGCTATATGGAAGCGAAATATGCCTTATATTAAGAAACAACATACAGAAAATACAAGTCTTGGTGAATAAATGCCTACGAATAATATGTCGCATATTCTGGCTTAGACGAATAATGAATGAAGATCTTTGGGTGATGAGAAAACAAGAGCCGATATGGGTCCAAGTCAGAAAGAAGAACAGAAGTGGATTGGTAATATTCTAAGGCGGCCAACAATAATATCCGTAGCACGCCAAGCCCTTTTTTGTCACCCACAGGACAGGGAAATGTGGGAGGACCAAGAACAACCTAGAGGAGAACATTCCAGAACAAATGTGACCTGTCGGGAAAAACATTGTCAATCAGAAATAAAGAGACAAGCTAAAGAGGAACAGTTTAGGAGGCTAAAAAAAAATTATCTGGCCCGCCTGAAAAGAAAAAGCATGCTTCACTCCCTTACCACATTGTAAGAGGTAAGGAACTGTTCATAAATAAATTATTTTTAATTGTTGTGACGATATTAATTATTTTTTAAAAATTTTTTAATCAAACTAATAGGTTTTGCAGAAAGACCTTTACAAAATTTTATATTGAATGTTATTAAGGCCTTTATTGAAATTTAATATTAGAACTTATAATTTTAATTAATTTGTAGCTCTTCGGATATTTATTTTTAATTTTATGTTAATTTATTAAAAACAATGTATGAAATTATTTTAATTTACGATGTAATCAATTTATATGAAATCAAGGCTTTAATTAAACAAAATTATATTATCCATGAAATTGCAATATAATTAAATTAGATCTAATTTTACATTACCATGTGAGTGGGTATATAGTTTCAATAAATATTATTAAAATTTTATTATGTAAAAGGTTATCTAAACAAGAATATCAATATGAAATTACTTAGCAGTTACACTGGGAATACTTATAGGTACTAGATTCCAACTTAACATTTAAATCGATTCAAAATTGTAAAAATTATGAGTTTGATAATTTAAAAATTTTAACAGATTCTGTAGAAAACAATACTCATTTCTATCTCTAGATTATTATTTTAGACATTTTTAGTAAATTGTATATGTATGAGACATTTCTAATTTTTGAAAGTTTAAAATAAAAAAATAAATGGTCCAGTTTTTTCTATGTTTTAAAATAATAAAATGTATTTTAATTTTCATATTATTGCCAACCACTTATATGAAATATAATCAGCGGAAGGTATTGTTATCGCACCAAAAACTGAACCCTGAGATTTTTTGCATATTTGCATTGTTCCGGTGTGGAAAAACAAATAAAAAGGGTTTTTTTTTAGGATGTCCGACTGCCTGTTTTTGTAACTGTGTGTCTGTCTATGCAAGCGACGACAGCCTAAACGCCTGAACCGAATAATTTTCAATTTTATATTATAAGATTTTGATGATAATATCTTGAATAAAAGCATTTAGAGGAAATCATGTAGCCCCAAGGAGTACTTCTCTAGTGTAACTTTTAGGTTTTTTACGAATATTTCGTAAGCCATAAACAAAAACAAAACTGATCACATAAAAATAAAAAGGTACAAGTTTCAGCCATAGACAGTTTTTCAATACGAAAAACTTTAGTAAATTTTTAACTAAATTTGATAATTGGAATCTTTCAAAAATATTGTTGGGAATTACTAACGCATTAAAGAATTTTTTTATCTTAAATTAAAAAACAACATTAACTAAAGTAATGTATATTGGAAAAAATTTATAATTATTATACTTACTTTGGTAATTACTTTGGTTAATTTTTTAAGCATACAATAATTATGATTTTCCTGTAAGAGCGGTTGGTTCTGTGGTGGAAACTGCCCAAAAATTATTTTAATTTGTTTTGACTCAAATTTGAAACTTGTTTTGTTCATTCTTCGTTCATTTCATTTTCTGAAAACAGTAGACAAAAGAAATATCTAATTTCTATTTCTTCAATCATTCTTTCTTTGTAATATTATGTTTTATGTTATTTGTTATTTATTACTAAAGAAATGTAAGTATTAATAGAAATTAAATACATTTATGTATAATTAATATAAATCAAACTCTGATTTATTTCATTTTTAACTTAGGGTGCGTTTATGTTGGAGCTGCGATAAGTGATAAGAGCATCGATGAGAGCATCGATAAGAGCATAGAAAAAGCTATGCTCTTATTGAGTGTTTATATTGGAGCTTCGATTGTAGCCATAAAATGAAGTAAAATTTATCCTTTTTAATTGGAAAATAGTTTTATTTTCTTTCAAAAAAATTTAATTTAATTGATAAATCCTGCAAAATTTTATATTGAATGTTGAATTTTATAATAATATTAAATTAGTTCGATTATTACTGTGATCTAATCAAGTTTTCTCTGATCACAGTTTCACCTCCATCACTATTTGAACTAAATTTTATTTAATTATATTTTATAATTAAAATTATAAAAATCATTCTATTTTATCAATTAAAAACTATATTTATAATTAATTATATTAATTATTTAATATTATTGCACCTGCTTGAGATTTTGTATTAAAGAAAAAATTAACGAACAAAAATAGCATAACATTTATATAAAAAATTTAAATAATAAACGAGAGCAAAACAATTATTTACACATTTTGATCATCGATAAGAGCGTAGAAAACTGAATAAAGAGTTTTCTATGCTCTTATCGTTTATCGATGATCAAAGCGATGCTCCAACATAAACACCTCTATTTAAATTATGTATATAGTTTTCTTCGCTATGCTCTTATCGACGCTCTTATCACTTATCGCAGCTCCAACATAAACGCACCCTTACACGTGATAAATATTGACTTTCCTTCGATAGAGGAATATATATCTCGCAGTTAAGATACTCTTTGGTTCTATATTAATTCAATTAACTTTATTAATAATTGTCATAGATCTTGTCATCCATTGATATAAAAAAACTATATGATTTATTTTATCACTTTTTATATATTTTGTAGTAAAAGCCAATTATCATTTTAATAAAACTTTTAAAAATATTTGCATACTTTCAGGCGAATATTTAAATATTAAACATTTTGAATATGACCTAAAATATGAATAACCGTTATTATAGTAAATATGAATTCCGTTTTTTTTTTATTATTTTTTGGATTTTTCATTTTGTTTCTTTTTTACTAATATTTTTTCTCTTTCTTTTATAATTCTTCCAAGATATTATATTCATATGTATCACAATTCCAACCACTTTTAATTTACGACTTATCATGTTACACGAAAAATTAATGAGTTTTCTTTCAAAAAAATGTCCTAAATATAAATTTATGACTTCCATTTGTGATTTTTCATTTTGTTTCATTTATTTATGATTTTTTTGCTACAGTTAATTTATATGGTTACTTTTTATGTTTTTTTGTAAAGTTCCTTTGTTTCAGAATTGATACATAGCCTAAAAGTTTGCAAAGTAAAAGAGTATAGAAGAAAAAAAGTCCAAAATAATAATTTTTTTTTGTATTTTGGAAAAAAAATAGAAACAGGGTATAGAAACAAGTTTAAATGGTATTTAGAACTTATTTAATTTGATTCAAGTGTCAGTTTGTTAGTAGGTCTATCAAAACATATAAGTAACAAAAAGCCCATTTGTTTTTTTTTTGTTTCAAAATCTTTTGATTCAAAGATTTTATTGTTGATTTTGAATAATGGCCATGATTTTATAAGCATTGATTTATTCTAAGAACTATTTTGTCCATCAAGAAGTTTTTGTTTTTATACCAGTATGACTAAAAGTCCAAAGGGTATACTAAATTTGCCATTACGTTTGTGACGCAGAGAAAGAAGGGGGTAGATATAAACTCAAAAGTATGGATCGGCTCAGAATCAAAAAAATAAATCGATTATAAAGCTGTATGTTTGAACTTTTGCCAAAAGTAATTAACCTGATGATATAATGTTTATATTAGGGTCATACTGGTATCCTAGAGTTGACACAGTCTACTCTACTACACTCTTCCTCGTTTTTTTTTTGAAAAATAAATTATTTTATGGGTAAAATTTAAAAAAAAAAATGATTCGAGAAGAGTTAATGAGTTCAATAAAATTTTTTCCATTAAAATTAATAGGGCATCATTTAGGTTTTGGGAACAATCAATAAAACGTTTATGTAATTTTTTTGGTTACCTTCTTTTTAAGAATAATGAATTATTATTAGGGGCTATATTTAACCAGAAGGCGATTAATTTAATTTCTTTAGACTTTAAATTAATATTCTTGCAGAAAGAAAACACTTTAATTATCAATTATTGAACTTTAAATTAAGCGTATAAAATAAAGATGTATAGATCACACCTTAAAATAACCAAACCATACAACCATAACGGCCCTGGAATAAATCCCTCGAGAAAGCGGAAGACCATAAAGAAAGGTCATCAGACTCGGAAGTGCAACCGATATATTAAGATGTAATTGAACAGACTTATGAGGAATTCAAGATAATTGCAAATTATTAATAATATTAGAGCAGGGAAGTTGATGACGTATTCTTTTACGGGTAATAATAGCAATAAACAATTAAGAGTATTAAAATAATGTCTTTTGAACTTTTTGAATTAAGCATATTTGATTGTGTATGAAACATTCTTTCCAGTGGGTTTCAAGATTTGCGCTCGTCTGCGTGTTTGTCATTTGTCACGTTATAACCTAAAGTTCGTCGTTCACAATTCGCTTTGGTTAGAATATGCGACATATTATTCTCAGGCATTTATTTACAAAGAATTGTAGTTTCAGTACATTATTTATACATACAAGCTATTTCTCGTTTTCGTATAGAAAGACAGATTTGACGCATGACTCAAAAATTCCAAATTTTTTGCATGTGTTAAGTGTGTTGCTTTCCATGTTGATCGCAGGCTTACTAACACAATTATAAATTTTGCTATTCTGTGTTCCATATCTCTGTTAGTTTTACCATTTGTTTTTACTATGCAACCATATTAGTATTCAAAATCTGAGAGCTCTTCTTACATTCCGAATATTCAAAATGAACAAGGAAGGAAGTGAGGTGTTTTATGTTTTCATTTCAATTTAATTCACCTACATTATTTTAGCTTTATTTCAATTTAATTTGCATTTTTTAAGTGTGGGTTATTAGTATGTCGGGTACATGGATTTAAAATCAAACCAATATTTGCAGTAGAATCTATATTTCTTTTTAATTAATAACGGCTGGGTGGCACAGTGGTTAGAGAGCTGGCCTTTCATGCTAGAGGCCCGGCTTCGAATCCCAGTGAAAGTGAAAAAAAATTTTCTGCTTTTCGACTCGACTTAGCTACCATTCGCAATTGGGTTCAAATTAATGGCTTAATCAATAATTAATAATTATATATCTCTAATAAAAAATACATTAATATAAAAAATATAATCAAATGCAAAATATAAACAAATAATTTAATTGAATACCATATGACTCAAATACAAAATATTACAATATAAACAAAAATAGAATTGAATCTATTGAAAATCTAAGACGTTTCTACATGTTATAAAGCCTACTACTATCTAATGTTTAAGTTGTAGGTGGAATTCATTAAGATCAATTGTAATAACGTATATATAAAATGACCCCTTGTTCCAACATGTACTTATGGTATACACAGGCTTATTAGCCTAACAGTTAAACATTTAGCGCTTAAAAAAAAAAAAAAAAAAAAATAAGCTATTGTTAAATTAAAGCATTATATTCTTGCATGCAATATAATTTAAAATCCCTCATTTAATTTTCATTAATATTTTTTCTTTATTTAAAATACTTTTAAACAAACCCGTTTTTGTTTAATTTTTTAAGCATATTATATTTTAGCATGTTTCATAATTATTTTTAAAACGAATAAAAATTTTTTACAAAAATTAAAAGTTTCAAGTTATTTGTTACAATGCTTTTCAGAATCTCTTTACAAAAATAGTATCTAACAAAAATGTACCATGCTTTTAAAATTTTTTGACAACAAGATGACAGAATCCTTTCAAGTTGATGACAGATTGTATACAAATTTTAACTAACGTTTACACTTCCATTTTAATTTTCATCTTGTTAAATTGTATGCATGTAGGTATGTATGTGTTTAACTTAAATTAAAAAAAATTATTATTATTAAGAAAATAATAATTATTTAGTTTTAGGGGACAACAACAACAAAAACAAATTAAAAATACTTTTTAACTTTTAATATTTTTTTAGGTCCAGTTATACATAAAAATTATTTTTTAATGTATATGTACAAAATACATACACATAAAAAGCAATTTCATACACATCGGTTACAATTTTTATTAAAATTAATTTCTATTATTTATGAAAAGTACCCAGAAAACATTAATGTATAAACTATAAGACAATGGATTATGATTGTCTAGACTTGACATATTTGAAAATATACAATCATATATGATTTTTGTTTTGTATTTTTAAATGCTATACTCGTAAAGGCGAGTTCGTATGTGTATGGAGTAGAAGAATGTTAAAAAAAATTAGTAAAATCAAATGAAGGAAAGTATTAAAAATATTTTTTAGGTCCTACATGCATGTCCTCATCTCTTAAATAAAATAAACAATTAATCTTAATATATTATATATTAAGTAATAAAATACGGATCGAAAATGGACTAACTCAAAAATATTAATTTTTTAAAGAAACTTAAAAAAAATTTTTTGAAAATATTTTACATTTGTTCTTATTTAACCATTATTAAGTTAATTAAAATTTTAAGAAAATAAGATGTCTTAGTGAATGTTCCAGTAACTACCATTCCTTTTAAAGAAATGTTAAAGAGGTTGTGGAGGGAAAAACTAAGACAACGAGAAAAGCGTCACGAAGGGAAGATCGAAAAAAGCCACTGGGCTGACCAGGTAATAAAAATTGTTTGAAACCTTTTAAAGTCAGCCACCTTAAGCTAAAAACTGATCAAGCTATGATTCTTAAATAAGATCAGCGATTGAAATTAAATAAATTGTTACACACCTTCTTATAATAGGATTTTAAAATAATTAAATTTGAAGACGACACAAACAGATTTACTTAGAACTTAAGAATATTCAAATTTAAAGACGACACAAACAGATTTACTTAGAACTGTAAAATACTTAAATTTAAAAGTCAATTCACCATCCAATTCTAATTTATACATTGAACGAACTATATATCGGTTGAGCGAACTATAATAAGAAGAGTCAAAATATGAGTTGAGTAAAACATTCAAGAATTTTTAAAAGAAGTACCTGCATATGGGATTAAAGGCATGGGTATACAAATTGATTTTGCATAGAATTTGAATTAAAAAATAATAAGTTCACTTATTAAACTTTGAAGTCCGCCCAAAAACATAAACGTTACTTTTTAAAAATTTTCTTAATGTATTTTTTATAGTAAAGCATCTTTATTAAAGGGATTAAAAATTTGCGTAACGGTTGGACTTGAGCTTCCAAAGAGTTGGCTCACATAAAACTCAAGCAGAAACGCTATCTGTTTACATAATTTAAACTTAAAATTATTTTTTAAAGCTTGATACATTTTTGGAGCTGCAGGGGCGCGTTACATCAAATTTGCAAAAAATCACCGATTGAATGAATATTTACCTATATATATTACCTCAAAAACTGTTATATTTCAATTTTGTAATTTTTCTCCTATAGAACATAATATCTTTAATGTATAAGATTCTCATAAAAATTATTTTTAATATTCCATTCTGTGGTTTTACTATGGATTAAATATAGGTTAACTTTGTGACATTCTCTAAGATATTAAAATATGCTTAACATAGAAGAAATAAAAAATTAATATTAAAAAGCGACTAAATAACGATTACTTTTATTAAAAAAATAAAACTTTTTTGTGACCTGAAATGAATAATAATAAATTTTTGTGGTTCCAGACAATTTATTAAAAATATAAAAATAAAAACAAGAACCTTCCAATGGATCATAATTATTATTAAAATATATAAGCATGGTATACTTACCTTACCTACGTTTAAAAATTTTTCCAAAAATATTGTTCTACCTTTTTTCTGGGAAGAGGTCAAAGACCAAATGGGACAAAACTTTTTTATATAGTCACCACCTTTTGTAATAGCTATATATTGGTGTACTTAACTGACTCTACTGAATTGTCTTCTACCAACGCCAGTTCTGTTTTGGTGTACTTACTTTCTTTAAAAGTATTTTTGTAAAGATATTAAAGGCTTTACCAGATTTTCTTATGACCTTTTTTGGTTGTTTGTACATAAATTTTCTTTTTAAGTGCGAGTATAAAAAAGAATTTTTGGAAAATTTTTCATTATTAACTTGTATAGTACGAGTACATACCGCAGTTACCCAATTCTTAAACGAAGAATTTAATTAAATTTTAATTTTTAATGTCTATACAAAAGGTGGAAAAGGTCATTGGTGCAGTCATGGTTGGTTTCATTTCATTGATAAATTTTAATATTTAAGATTTAACATATTTGCAGGCAATTTGAATATAAATGATATTTAAAAGTTCTTGAAGAAAAATATATTTTTTAAAATTTCGTTATTAAATAGTCTTAATTAAAAATTTGAGTAATATTTTGGTTTTATAGTCGTCTGTAAGAAGCTGTGAGTCGCACTGTGAGATTTGCACTTCTACTTTTATTGTTAACCATTGCATACTTTTAGGTTAAAAATTATAGTTTTCGGGTAAAGCACACAACTGTCGTTTTTAGTAAAAGATTACTTATGAAATGATACCAGTCTTGCATGTAACATGTGCCTTTAAAATCTGTTGTTATACAACTGTAAAATCAGCTTTGTAAAACTTTAAAAAATTAATTAGCTGAATGAAATGCTTAATAGAATGTTACTAAACTGTTAAAGAATTGATACTGCCAAATGGTTGGAGAAGGTATACAACAAAATGTTGATAACTATTGTTTGATAAAAAACCAAGCTTCGAGCAGATGGACAGCGATTAAGCAATATTTTTTTGACTTTGTTTCGAGCACAAAAGTTAACCCTTGCTTGTAAGCAATTATGGAGCCTTTAATGAAAAACCGATACGTTTGAAATTTTTTATAAATAATCGCTGACCTTTAATATGTTAATAGTTGATTTCTATATGTAATTTACAGCCTTTGCATTTAGGAAAATGTTTATTTTAATTGTTTGGTTCGTAGCGTAAGCTGTTTAACAGAAGTGTTAATTTAATGTTGACCGATATGGTTTGAATGTTTAACAACTTTTTAAATTTATTTATATTTTTTATTTTTATTTCAGAATTTTGTGAAGATAACTTGGGAAATTGGAAATGGAATAGTACACAACAGAACAGCGATCAAAAATTACGAAAAGTTATGGTAAATATACTGGAAAGAGCACGAATGTGCGAAGCCGAAAATGGTCACCTCTTGCGGGATATAATTTTGCTACTTAAGATAAAAATATTCCCCATTAATATACTGTATAAAATAAAAATAATAATAATAATAATTAACCATTAAAAAAAAAAAATTATTAAACATTCAAACCATAACCATATAATTTCAAATTCAGAGTGCGCTAATTATTAATAGCTAAAATAGCACCTTCAACGATTTATTCACTGAACCATCTTTTAAATCACACCAAATTGGAATTCTATCAAATCTCAAAAATTCTGAGAGAAGTGTATATCGTTAAGCTTATTGACCTTTTTTTAGATATTTTTCGAACATCCAAAATGGAGAGTTCTCTCGAAAAGCTGAGTCTTCATCTTAATTTTGTTGAACCAAAGACAGTTAAATTTATCGACACCCTACTCTAATTGCTTGAAAATGTATGCTTTAAAAACTAAGGTTTTTAACTACTCCCACTCCTACTCACTAAGGCTCTTAAAAAGTACAAAATAAAACGGATTTTTTCTTTTCTTCATATTAGGTCTTCATATTCCCGCCCTTCTTACCTAATATTAAATTCAACTAATAACAAAATTCTATAACTAGAATAACATAATTGATTTAAATTAGTTTATGACATTAAATAGAAATCTAATTAAGATTTTCTATGGGTTTTAATAATCTTATTATCATTTTGTATAGAGTTTTAATAAATCTACAGCTACATAATATATGTGTAAACAAGTGATGAAAAAAACCAAGGGTTTTTAAAAAAGCACATTTTCAAAATTATATTGTGTTAAAAACTCAGTTTAATTTTGGAAATATATACTCGGTGACTAAGTCACTGCTTACTTGTAAAAACAGCAAATTTTGAATTTTTAAGTCTTAATAGCTCTTCAATGGGGAAGGTTACCAAATTTCTCCAGGATCTAATCTCAACTACTCTCCTCCCCACCTCCCTCCATTTTTTTAGGTTCTAGGAATTAAATCAAAATTTGGAATTTTACTTAGAATTTTATTATCTAAGCAAAAATGGGTAAAACTGAGAGACACTTTCTTCAATTTAAAGAACCGCTTTTGAACTTAAGAAAAGCACTTAACATATGTTAAAATATAATGTTGGACCTTTGAATTTTGTATATTAATAGAAAAATATTAGAACAGGTATTCAAGTTACAGGTGCTTAAAAAAAGCAAAATTTCCATTTTGGACCCCTTACAGCTCTTAAACGGGGGGCGCAACAAAAAAAATTTCTTAACCGACTCCCACTAAATTCTGAGGATCTAACATCTCCCAAAATTTCAAGTTTCTAGCTTGAGCCGTTCAGAAGTTATGTGGGGCCAAAAATTTTGCAAAAATAGAGTTTTGGATAACGGTAAATTTTAGAACCGTATGGCAACCCATTGAATTAGTTTTTTAAAAGTTTATGAAGCTTATAAAAGCAGCTATCTTTCGACGTTTTCAGATTGAAAAAATACCTCATAAAATTTTTGTTATAACGTTTTAAATAAAGGGTTTCTTCCAAATTTGAAGGGCTGTAGCTCCGTAACGAGTGGTGCTACAGAAAAAAGTTCTTCCATGAAATTATTTTTTTTGGAATACCTACTCGTAGTTAAAATTTCTTCTCTCTATTTCAAACGGTGTAAAACTTTGTGTAAACATACGGACAGACGGACAGACAAAGTCAAAATTAAGAAAAACCTTTGACACTGGTTGAAACTTTCGTTTTGGAGCTTTCAATTTTGTATATAAATAAAAAAAAATATTGACAGGTGTTCAAGCTATAGGTGTTTAAAAGCTAAATTTATAGCAAAATTTAAGGTTTTGGACCCCTTGCAGCTCCTAAACAGGGGGCGTAACAAAAAAAAATTCTTAACTGACTCCTATTTATTTTTGAGGATCTAACTTCTCCCAAAATTTCAAGTTTCTACATTGAGCCGTTCAGAAGTTATGAAGAGTCAAAAATTTTGAAAAACTTAGTTTTAGATAACGGTAAATATTAATACCGTATGGTAACCCTATACATTTGACTTTCAAGAGTTTGTAAAGCTTATAAAAGCAGCTGTCTTTTACCGTTTTCAGGTTGAGAATATACCTTATAGAACTCTTGTTATAACTATTTAAATATAGGGCTTTATCCGACTTTGAGGGGCTGTAGCTCCGTAACGGGAGGGGTAATAGAAAAAAGTTTTAACATTAAATTATTTTTATTGCAATACCTACCCATTGCTGATAGTTTTTTGTCAATCGTACGTAAAAAGGGACAGACGGACAGACGGACAGACGGACGGACAGAGTGAAACTATATAGGTACATTTTTACAAAATTTTTTGAAAATGTACTAAAAACAGCTACATAATATATGTGTAGCTAGACCTTACCTCATATACCAATGAATGGAAAGTATCGATAGCATTGTTCTATTTTTAAAAATGTCCTTCATTACTTTTATACCAAGGGTAAATAACAATTTATTAACATTTCATTTCTTCTGATTAGAAAATTTTATACAATACAGTTCCATATAGTCATCATTCTGTACCAGAATGTACATCATAATGCTTTAATGAAAAATTTCAATTCAAATATTTTCCATTTTGAATTTTCTTTTAAAGAATTGTTTCAATTTTGTCTTTCAAACTATAATTCATAAATCTTTATATTGTTCATAATATCTATAATACCTACTATACCTACTATATTTACTCTAGAATATAATCGCGCCACATTCTGCATTATTTAACACACATCAAAAGAAACAATTTTTATTAACCAGCATCCTGCATCCAATATATGTGCAGTATCTGTTATTCCAATATGAAACTTCAATTATGCGATAAATTGAAATTTGTGGTGAGTGCAATTTTAAGAGAACGAATTATTAAAAAAAAAAAAAAGTACTTACAGGAAATAACTATCAATGGCTTGAGAACCTAGATACAAAATTATGGTGTATTGTTATAAATAAATCAATAATTTACAGAAATTAGCCAGAAATTTTGAAGCAGAAAATATTGTAGTTTTTCATTAGATATTTTTCTTTATTATTCATGGCTTTCTCAATGGAATCGTATTTTAAAATTCGTATAAAAATTGTAATTTAAAAAAAGTGTACAGCATTTGAGATTTTGAGATAAAAATTAAGTAGATTTACATGCAAGTAAATATTTGAAATGTGATTTAAGCCCTCTGGTAATTAATTGTTAATTAACTTAACTTCAAATAAGAATTTTATAAGTGTATTAATAGTTTTTGATATTATTCCAGTACTGAAGCTTATGTTTTAAGAGCCCAAAACCTATTAATGATTTTTTGTAATCTATTAAGAGCTTATATTACAAAAGTCTTTGTATAAACGTCTATATAAGAATCTACATAAAGTTAATAATTTTAATATTTCCTTGACAAGTTATTGAAAAATTTTCATCCTGACCAAATAGTTGCACACTAAGTCAAATATTTAAATGGTATGTTTTCCATACATTTCTGACCCAATAAAACCATAAAGTACTTTCCATAAAATTTTATACTTTTTCCATATAAGGATTAAAGCAAAGCTTATCAAACTTAATTTCTTGGTTTTATATAAGATTTTAAATTTTTTGATTACTACTTAAATCTTGTGGTCTTACAGCATGTTAAAATTTCACTATCAAAGTCGATAACACAAGACTAAAATGAAATTTAATTAATAGTTTATGAGTGGTATATTTGACGGATCACAATATTTATTAAATATAATGAGATATGGCTTTTAATGTAACTATATACCAGACCTGTAGAATACTGAGTAAAATAGCACTTCAGTACAGTTTTTATTACCATTATCTGTTACCCATTGATAGTTTTCTATAGACACTTAAAAAACTTAAGTATAAATAAAAGAATCTAGTAAAAATACTTGTAAATCCCAAAAAGTAATTCAATTTTAAGTTTGATTACTTTTGTAATTATTTTTTGATATTTAAGTATTTTCGAGTAATTAAGTACCAAGAAATTCTTAAGTCCCTTTCAAAGATTATTTAAAAATTTTGCAAATATTTTCATTCATAAAGTCCAATACTCTATAGTTATAATAAGTGAGTATCGTACTCTTAGTAAAACTTGTACTTGACAAATGAATGAGTACCAAATAATGGTAGAATGTAGAAATTATAGGATTCTTCAAAAGAAATTTCTTATTCGTTTTGATATTGATTTTATTTACTTTTTAAATTAACAGATTCAAAAAGTACTTAACTCTTGCGACAAACTCCAATATCTAAAAGTTTTCAATTTGCCGAATCTCAGTGCAATTCAAACACTCACTGAAGTTTAAAAATTATAATCAAATAAAATTTAACTCTAAATAATTTCATACATACGATAAACACTAACCCATAATTATCTCAAAACTTTTGAAAACTCCCTTTATATTAAATTTATTATAAATAATATTAAATTTATTTTTAAATCATTTTTTTTTACTTTTTTAAAACTAATTTGAAAATTACCAGCAGCCATAACTGAAAATATAATAATTATTAGTTTTTTGAACTCTAAATATAGAAACTTTTTCTAAGTTTCATAAATGTTAGTGTAAACTAAACATTTTGGTGTAAAATATTCGTTTAACAAAATTACTAAAATTTCCACCACTTTTTATGAATTAAAAAAAAAATATGTTCTAGTTTCTAAAGTTTTTAAATATTTTGAAAAATGAAGTTCATGTAACATAAATTAGTATGTATGATAAATTATGCAGTTGTTCATACAAGTTATAGGGTGTCATTAAATATACAGAATGTAACGTACATTTAGGAATTACTTGGATGCATTACACTTTAAGACTTGGATGCATTACACTTTGAAGGTAATACACTAATGTATCTTTTTCCACCACAGAAGTATATTGTGAAGATACTTGCTTAAAGATGTGGAAGAGTAGTAATACTAAAGCAACATATTAAAAAATTTTTGGCCACTTATTAAAAATTACATTGATGTCCGTGGCTTCCTCATGTGTTATTTATTGAACATTTAATAACATTTCTTATATAAATATAAGTTTACATTTTAAAGGAAACAATGGGAGGGTACAATTAATCTATAATAAATAATATTAATGGGAATCTGTAATGTCCAAGGTGTCGTCAAATGTCATTGTTTGTAACACCCTTTCCAACTAACTGAGTATTCAACTGAATCATATAAAATTATAAGAACTTATAGTTTAAAGAAATTGTTCCAGAAAGACAAATGTTCCTCTTAGCTAACGGAATTAGCTGTACTAAGTTGGTTGAAATATATTAACAATTTCGGGCGGGCGGGCTTTTAAAAAATGTTTTATTCCCGATTTTTGTTAAGTTTTAGAGAGTGATTTTACAGTCCAAAAGAGAGGTTGAAACAAATGTGCAGGAGGACACTATGCAGTTTTTGAATATATAAAATATGATTTCGCAGATGGGCCGAATTGGACCAGCAGAATGGAGGCCCCGATATAAAATAATTTCGGTTATTCGTAATTCTATAGTAATTTTAATATTGACCACTACCTATTTATAGGGTTTTATTTTTAATATCATTAACCGAAATTTTTATTATCATAAATACTTTAACTAAAAACTTATATACAACTTCTAAGTTGTATCTTTAAACTTCCTTGTGAAAATCTAAATTCGAAATTTAACTATTTTGAAATGAACATATAAGTTTTTAAAGTTTCAAATGCATCTATGTACATAAAAATATAATGTACATAAGTTATATAATATAAACTTTCAAGAATATTTAAAATAATATTCAAATTTTCATAATATAAGCCATTTCCCATACACCCATGTTTTATATATTTAACCATATTTTAATATTATGCATATTTTTCTATAAAAACTATAAAACTCTTTGGTTTATGAAATTCGCGTTTCATTTTTTTTAATCTGCGATTTGCATCATATTTTACATCTAATATCATTTTTTTTTTTTGTAAAAGTTGTTTACTAAGAAAATGTATTTTTAACTTTAAAAAAATAATTTAAGAAGTTCATATCCTCAGATGTAATTCAGGCAAGGATTATGAATAAAAAACAAAATAAACATATGGTTTATGTTACATAACATAACAGAAAACGAAACTATAGAGAGCAAAACAGAAATAAATAACAGCTAAAATAATCAGAGTTTTGTTTTTGTTTTTTATATTTTTGTAGTAATGTGTACTTGAATTGCAAATCATTCAAGGTGTTGATTATATCGTATTACATAGTATTTTGCAAAGTATTTTCGAGTAATTAAGTACCAAGAGGTACTTAGGAATCAATAATTAAATTATTTTCCAAATCCAATACACTATAGTATAAATTTATAATAGAATTAATTATACGATTCAATTATAAATGGGTATGAATCGAAATTTGTATGATATTCAATTCTAGTTGTATTGGAGTTTATGAATGGAAATATTAACAAAGTACTTGAGTTTGTACTTGAAATTTAATTGAATTCTTGTGCTTAAGTATTTCTTGGTAAAGATGATACCAAGAATTATTAAACTATAATATCAAATTTTACAAGAGCAATTGAACTCAACACTTAATTGCTTTTTGGGAATTACAAGTATTTTTATTTGATTATTTTACTTATTAAGTACTTAAATTTTGTAATTTTGTAATCGAAATCGAAAGTTATTCTGGTACAAATGACATAGGAATGAGTATCGTGAGTATCGTGATATAATGATCCTTAAAATTTTACATATTATATCTCCTAATTTACTTAGTATTGTACAGGGTAAACCTTCTCGTTGAACCCAAACGATTATTGACACTTAAGGCATTTACAGCTATCTTTCCTGTACCACCGCGAGAACTAATTTCCACAATTGGGCTTCCCACACGAGAAACTGCTAGACTTCTTACGCTAAAAGTTACTGGAGCATAAGTTTAAAATGGATAACCACTTTTAGGCTTATTCAAATTCAACCCGACGCATTTGAATGGCTAAAGTCTACCTTAGACTTCTTGAGAAGATCTCTTTCCTACAAATTACGAATTTTTAATTGATTTTTTAAAATTTCGGAAATTGGTTCTTATCGATATCAAAATGTATACCAGGTGAACCTGTTAAAACTAATGTCTAACTATAACATTTTACCCTTGAAGTCCTACATTTGATTCCTTTTGCTCCAAATCTCTAGAACACATACGAATTGGTTTCACGAATTTGTTAGTATCACTTTTAATATAGGTTTTTAAATTCAAGGGTTTTTGTAAATGATTCTTTAGAATATACTTTAAAATATTGTTTTTTTTATATGGTAAGTGTTATTTAAAAACTTTTTTGCCATTTTTTATATATTATATACCTAATGAAATATTATACATGTTATATTATAACACTAATGTATTTTTTAAACTAAAAAACTATTAAATTAAAAAACAAAAATTATAAAATTCAGAAAAACTCTAACCAGAAAAAAATGGTGAAGCATATAAAATGGTGGAAAATATTATGCAAAAACTATGAAGATTAAATGTATTCTTAACATAGTGAAACACATAAAGAAAAAGTACAAACTTAGAATATAGTATCAGTCTGTGGGTCTTTTTCTAGTTTTAAATTAAACCAAGAAAAAAAATAAAATAAAATAAAAAAATAAATTTCCATTCTCTAACATATGTTATTTTTCAGTTTCATTGTATCTATAGATACAAATTCTACATGCTAATTTATAGATATCTAAGCGTTTCTAAAGAAAATAAATTTTGATGGAGAAAATAGTATTTGGATGCTGTTACACTGAATGTTCATTATAATTGTAGAAATTATTTTATAAATTGGATGAATGAAAATAAAATTAGAGTATGATCTAACAATTTATGTTCGGATGATCTAGATATATTTTAATCCTTCATTCATTGACCTTATTTTAAATTTGATATATTTTTATAAGAACGGAAGTAGATATTTACAAGGATCATGTATTTAGAAATAAATTGTTATTAATTTATTTCAGTTTTTGTGCGAAATTCGAAATGTCTAGATATTGATTTTTATAGTATTTCACATTAGATTCTAAATATTGTAACGAAGCTAAACAGCCTTCTCTGTGTATTGCTAAAATAAATTGCACATGTTAAATTGCACAATTCAAAATAATTTTAAGAACATCGAAAATTATTATTATGAATTCGATGTTACGCTGGTACTATTTCCAATCTTTTACTTAATAAGTTTAAGATTAATTATAAAATATAGATATTACAGATTTAATTTCTAACATTTTACATAAATAAATTGGTTTTGGTTCACTCAAAATTGTTAACAGCTCAATATATTAAATAATAATACCTACATAATGTAAAGCCCCCTTAATTTAAAAAAGCATAGAAATTGGTTGTATTTAAGATTTAATATTTGCATGTTGAAGAATTGTGTAATATTGCTAATGATTGAAAAAATAAATGTTAATAAAATGCTAATAATCATTACATATTTAAATCTTATGCAAGTTAACACAAAAATAACAAGAGTCTTATCAATCGAAATTTATTAGAAAGAATAAACTGAATAAGATGAATTATATTTTATTAATAACTTAAGCAACTTATAGAGCGATTACAGACTAAATCATTAGTAGCTGGTGCAGGTGGTTAGGTTAACATTTCTTTAATATAGAACCTTTTGTTAAGGTGAAATAAGATATCTTTCACATGAAAAATTCGTCTCACTCGGGAGTATGGCTTTTTAAATCAATATCATTCTTGTCCTTATTTGCCTTCTTTCTTTTAAATGTGTACCTTTTTATTTATTTCGAAAATAGTTTGATTTAACAACTTTAAAAACTTTAATTATGGAGGATTTGAGACCGGTTTTTTAAAAGTCTTGCAAATTATATTTTGTCAGTTTGCTATTGCTTATACAGATCTGAACCCTTTTTGTTTTATGTGAAAAAGGATTTTCATTACCTTTAGTACACAGGTTTATATACCACTCGCCAACAATCTGTCATATGTAGATCAAAAGGGATCTACAACAAGTTAAATTAGTCATAGTTATAGTATTTCTCTAAATTAAATGAAGTTAAAAAATTAAGGAATCAAACGCGTTGTACAAAATTGAACTAATCTTTTGTAACTAAGCTTTATGCAGGACAAGATAATTCTTAAAATTAAAATAAAAATTGTTGAAAAAAAATTAGTTACACAATCTATGTCGATACTAATTTTTGCTTAGAAATCGTACTAAACTTTAATTAGGGTGTATCAATTTGATACATACGGACCCAACAAATATTTTTTAAGCAATTTATATTTGTTTTCATCTACTCTGTGAAATGTCCAATTAATGAATTTTTAACATAATTATTTAAGGTGTACCTAAAGATTTTTCTTAAAGATTTATCAAATTAGTTAAAATAAACTTATAAATTAATAAGTTCTTATAAAATTCAATAAAAAAGTCGGACCAAATTCTTCTGTAATGCTAGAAAAATATGTGCTAAATATATTATTTAAAATTAACTAGTAAGGCTCATTTCTTTAGGCAAATTGCTCTTCTAGCGTTAATACTGTCATTTTGAAATACTTTGTATTACTAAGTTACTTTAAATAATTTTTTATTACTTTGACAAATATTTAAATTACATTTTGTAAAAATATTACGTTTCGAAATTTTTGAAAAATATAAATTCTGATTTAAAAATTTATTTTGAGACGCATAACTATCTTTTAATAATTGTGAAATGTCACCTTTATTTCTATATGCAATATTTACATTTGTTAGTACTATTGCCGATGAATATGAAATGCCTTTAAAAAAGACCACTTTAGATTTTTCAATTAATATAATATTTACATCCATTATTTACTCCAAGGCACTTTCAATTATTTTTTTATTAAAATCAAAATGTCCTGTTATTGACCGTGCTAGAATTTCAATTAACTTTTCTAAGAATATAAAAGTAAAAAAAAAACAAACAATCTATGAGTAAAACAAAGAAACACGAAATATAAATTATTCATTTTGAAATTTCAAAAATAAAATAAAAAAATATCAACGCATTTTTTTTTTAAATGTTGATTTCATTTTAAATTCAATGAAAATAACTCAAGTGAAAGTTGAGTGAAAAATTCATAATCACTCTTTAGGGAAATTTTTTTTTAGCTGTCTGAGTTAAATAAAGAACAAAATATATTATTAAATTTTTTTTAAAATTTTCTTTATCTTTTTTTTTTGGATTGTCATAGGTATTTTTTGTACTGAGAAACACAGTGTTTAATAAAATTGGGTCTTAACATAAATTTATTTACATCCATCTGTGTGTTAGTTTTGAGTATAAACCTGTATCACATGTGTTACATATCTTGTTATTGTTTCTATTTCTAGAATCAAGAGTCACTGTTAATGCAGGTTAATAACTAGTTAGGATATGGGTCTGGAGCTGTAAGAATCTTTAGAGCTAGCAAATTTTTAATAGGAATTCCGATTGATCTTCGTTAGTTGTCCTTTTGCTAAACGGCCCATTACAGAGGATTGTATATACTTATTCTAATATTTATTTAAATTACTTAAACTTTACAATACATATTTAAATTTTTTTAAAATTTAAAATAGATGTTTTAAGAAGAGACCATCCCTCTGCAAACCGTCATCCTACCTTGGGTCTAAGTTTAACACTTTGTTAAAAATATTATGCACAAATTATATTATTCGTAACCCTTTCGAATACTTTCCACATCAATTCGGATATCTTTCATCTTAAGTTTAATAACTGAGTGGTTTTAGAAGACTGTCTTCTGAAATTACCCCTATCATCAAACGAGTATTACTATACTTTTGTAAAACACTGTTAACATTGTATTTCATATTCAAAATAATTCTTTGTTCACGATCCAAATCAGTGAATTTTTTTTACAAAAATGAAAACTTATTTTCTCAAGGTCTACTAATGTCTGTCTGAGAAGTTTACTTTTGGCTTTTCTTCGACATTTTTATTGGTTTTTATTAAATTCAACTTTTTATTAAATTCTAAATAAAGTAAAAATTAATTTCAAGTGAGTGAATCTTTTTTGTTTTTCTTATTCTTATGCAAGACAATAAAAAAATCGCAAAAATGTTTTTTTAATGAAGAAGTAATTGGAAAATTGGTTCCAAAATAAAGTTCTTTTGTATTGTTTTTTAATTAAATTTTAATCTATAAAAAAAATGGAGGCCGAAAGAAAAAATATATTAAAAAATAAAATTAAAAAAAAATGGGCAGTTTATTGTAACCTTATATAAAAAAATTTCCAAGTAAAATTTATTACAAAATAAATTTGAAAATTTGTAATTAAAATAAAATATTTTCAAAACTAGGTTGCAAAATAAGGGGTTTTGAGATGGGTATTTGCGATGTATTTAGTACCACCGAAACTAAGAAAAACTTTTTTAATTCAAAGATACCCCGAAAACTTTAAGAAGTCTTGAGTATTTTATTTCATCATCAACTTATTTAAAAATTTAAGCGGGTGTTCAAATTTCAAAAAATTATGAAGTTGAATATATTTGATGCAAAATAATAACCTTTTGTTGAGTCAAAGATTTTATTTCTCTAGTTTCACTTAGAAACTAAGGAATGCCGTCTAAAGCTTTTTAAAATACATAAATACTGCAATATATTGAACAAACATTGAAATCTGAACTTCCGTTTCTGATCAAATTATTTGCTATTATTTTATAAGACTTATGAATTTTGGTGCTAAATAAAGTTTTTTACAATTATTTGGACTTACAGTTTTTAGCACATTTTCAAAATATATTTGATTCCGTCCGTCCGTCCGTCTGTCTGTCCGAATGTTTACAAAAATTTTTACATCGTTTGAAATTGAGAAAAGAAATTTTAACCACAGGTAGGTAGGTATTGCTAAATAAATAATTAAATAGAAGAACTCTTTTCTGTAGCACCACCCGTTAGCCCCACCCAAAGTCGCAAAAAGCCTTATATTTAAATTGTTATAACAAGAGTTCTGTTAATTTCCAATCAATCGGCTTTAACCTTTAAAAATTTTATAACCTTTAAAAATTTTTGAAAGAAAAATGTATAGACTTGCCATACGGTGCTTAAATTTATCATTATAAAAACTTAATTTTTGGAAAATTTTTGGTCTCACATATCTTCTTTTAGAAAATATTTTTGCCAAGCCCCTGTAAGGGAGCTATAAAAGCCCGAAAATTGAAATTTTGCTTTATTTTAAACACCTGAAACTTGAGTACCTGTGGAATTCGACATATGTTAAAGGATTTTCTTAAATTTAAAAGCGGTTCTTTAAATTGAAGAAAGTATCTCCCAGTTTTAACAATTTTAGCTTAGAAAGTAAAATTCGATGTAAAATTCCAAATTTTTGTGAAATTCACAATATATTTTCTAGAAACTAAAAAAATTGTGGGGGGAGCAAGAGAGGATAGATCTTCGAGAAATTTAGCAAACTGCTCCATTGAGGGGCTATTACGACTTTCTGTTTTTATAAGTAAGCAGTAACTGAATCACCAACGTACATATTTTCTAAATTAAACTTCAATATTGAAGCTCCAAAATAATATTTCATAAAATACTCAGCACGAAACACTAGATAATTTTGAAAATGTGCTCTTTTAAAAACCCTTGGATTTTTTCATCACTTGTTTTATTTTGATTTTAGGAACTCTGCAACTTTGTTCGTTTGGTAATAATATTTTACTATATGTGTTATTTCTAACGAAACACATGTTAATAAGAAACGAAAAAGTTGACAACTAAATTGACATAAATGAGTGAAGTTTCCCAAAGTTCTGTCAAATAAAAATTTTATATTGGAAATTTATTACCTATATTTTAACCTTATCGTATTCTCCGATGAGTTTCAATTTGGATATAGAGGTATTTCTGTAAATGTCTATGTACACTAGCTAACAATAAATTTAACAAAAAATAGTTTAAAATAACAATATTATTAAAATATAATAATTAATTCTTTAATGTTATCCTATCATATAAAGTCAATTTCAGGATGATTATAAGAAAGATTATAAATATCTTCCTTTTATTTAAAAATACCTACTTATAATGCAAGATAGCAGTTAATTTAATTTAAAAAAATATTATTTTTTTTTCTTGCATAAAAATTTTATAATAATTAATTACAAAAAATTACCAAGTTTATATTCATGTATAAAATATACTATTAATTAGGTATATACAAATATATATATATAGTATTTATGTATAAGTTAGTTAATTTATATACGTAATTTTCATAATTTTATTTGACATAAATAACAAAATATTAAATATATATGAATATAAGGATATATAGATTAATCTATTATATGTATGCATAAATATGTGTATATAATATACCTAATATATTATTTTACATATACATGTACTATGTCAAAGTCATATTGCATAATATTATCATTTAATTAAGTTTTTTTTTAGTATGTTTGAATATCAGTAAAAGTAAACATATTTAAAATCTTTACCTTTTGTGGCATTCCAGACCTACCCTTATTATGGTATTTAATTTAGAGAATTTCAACAACTGTCTTTCTGTTTGGGTGCCTGAGGTGCCGCGTATTTTAATAATAAGATAAGATTTAATTCTCCTTACATATAAGTGCTATCGTTTCTCAATTATCAACAGTTCAATTAATGGGTCAATGCTTTGAGATGTATGAAATTACTTCAGTTACTTTTAATCTAATAGGCCGTTGCCTCAATCGGGTCTAGTATGACTTCAAAAGCAAATCGAAGCATTATCTTTAAAATAAGTATTATGGTTAAAAAACTAGCGCTTCTCAAAGTGCTTTTTGTGGAGGGATAAATATTTGAGCAACAATTATGTCTGCATACCTTTAATTCCTAAACTAATTCCATATGGTAGACTCTCAAAGTCTTTTAACTAGCAACTTGGTCCAGCAAATAATTTAAGTCGAAAAATACGATTACTTGCGTCAACTAAGTCGCAACACAAAAGAAGAGCACTTGACGTTCCATTATCAACTTATTTATTGATGTGTGTCAGAAATTACCCTTGCATAATTCTGTGTTGTTGTTGTTGGCGCAAAAGTTGATTTAAGTCAATAGTAAATAACTTAACCGCAATTAAGATGAACGAACATTTTTAGGATTATGTGAACTCATGCGTCTGTAATGAGTTGAACTTATGAGTAGTTTTGCGTAAAAATATTTCCTATTGAGGCACATTCTGATCCTAAGAGGCATATGTATTTGGGCAACAATTGTTTCCGTAAAACATTAATTCCCATAATTTAACTTACTCTTAAATAAATTTATTATTGTTATTTAATACTAAAATCGCTTAACGAAATTTACTATAACTCTCACATAATAATAAATGGAGTATAACTCTCATATTTGGGCTGGCGCTCCTCAAACTTCACTAAGTTACCTCAATAAAATCCAAAACTGCGCCTTACGCTTAATTGGCGACCCTTCCGTCCAGGTTACTTTCACTCCTCTTAGCATTCGTCGTAATATTGGAACTTTAACTCTCTTTTATAGATATCTTGTAGGTATTGACAATTGCTGTATTAAATTAAAATCAATAATGTCTCCCTTTAAACAATTCCAACGCAACATCAGGGAGGCATCAAGTGTTCACTTCTACACAGTGGGAATCCCTAGGTGGCTCAAAACTGGTTATGGAAACTCATTTATTGTGAGAACTTCTAGAATATGGAACATGCTTCTAATGTGTTCCCCTCTGATAGAAATAGACCTTTATACAATTTGCAAAGTTTTAAAAAGAACTTAAATAAGTTCGTCTCTTACCTACCATCCAACTCTCCTCTTTTATATCTATTTTCCTTCTAACTCCTTAGCCCCATAGCCATGTTTATATATCTAATTTTTAGCTATGTATAAAGGAATTTCTAGAGTTGTGTGACTAGTGTGTAAAAAAAAAAAATAAATAAATTCATAACCTTTATTATAATTATCTGCTCCCATTCTAAAAAACGACACTGTAACCATTTTGCAAAGACATTCAATATTTCATCTTTTCAAAAGTATATTATTATCTTTGAAAACGATTAAAAAACATATTCCTTAACTTCTCTTAACAGTTCTTCCACTTCTCCAGTTTCTAAAACCGTTTACAAAGTTTACATTCCATTAAATCTAGCATTAAATTAATGCAACAAAAAAAAAAAAACTGCAGAGAAAAATGATGATGAAAATCTGGAGTGAAGCAAATATATAAAAATATGAATGAAAAAGTAACTGCAGTTATTTATATAGTCGATATATCTTCCTTTCCATAGGAAGCTGCAGATAGTATTGAAAAACTCTTTGAAAAGAAAACACACGCAATTTTTTCTTAATATGTAAACAGCGTATAACTATATATAGGTAGTGTACATATAGTTGCATTTCCATATAACGATGACTTCTGGTTTCAACATTTTTGGTTAGAGATGAAATGAGCAAAAAACAAACTTTGTAAAAATGGCATTCATCATTATATATTAAAGATGTATAGAATAAAAGTAATGTTTAAGTTAGTAAATGTTATAACTTATATGAAAGTTAACATTTTTACAATAATTTAAGTGTATGTATGATAATCTATTCAAATTTCAAAGTTGTATATATGTTGCTATTTATCAATCTATCTATCTATAAAGCGTCTAGCTTTACAGTTAATAAGTAATGGAATAATAGTGTTAAAAAAACATACGAAATTATTTGATTTTAAATTAGAACGAGGAAGAGTGTGTTAGAGTAAACTGCGCCAATTCAAGGATACCCTTATGAACGTAATATAGGCATTATATCATCTGGATCATAATTACTTTTTGCAAAATTTTTAATAAAGTTGTATGGCAGCTCTTCGAACTTTTTTCACCACCTCAACTATATTTTACTTAAACGTTGGCTATTAAAGTTAATTTCTATTGAAAAACAAAATTTTCAGCTTCATTATATATTAAGTTATCGTTGAGTATACTGGATTCTATAAGCAATGGCGGCTATTGAATAAAAACGAATTTGTGATAATTACAGAATTATCCTTTCTTTGTTTTTTTGAGTTATCATAGATCGATTTAACGGCCGTACGTCCGCATGCTTACAGAAACTTTTACATCATTTGAAATAGAGAAAAAAAAATTGTAACTATGGGCTGGTATTGCAAAAAAAATAATTTTATGGAAGAACTTTTTTCTGTAGCCTCACAAGTGACGGAGCTATAGTCTGATAAAGTCGGAAAAGCTCTTTAAATTGGTGTAACAAGAGTTCTATTTAGTATATTTGTGAAAATAGTATAAGACAGCGGTTTTTATAGGCTATCAATAAATATATTGTTTATCATAATTCATCCTAAGCATTAAACTTCAAATTTTGGTAGAAGTTAGATTCTCAGAAATTACTAGGTTTCCTGCTGTTTGGGAGGTGTAAGGTGTCGAAAATTGAAATTAAGCCACTTTTGCTTAAGCTTATGCACCTACTTACTCGTTCAAATGTTTTTTTAGTTATATACAACAAAATTTAAAGCTCCAAGAATCCAACATAACGTTAAAGGTATTTCTTAGATTTTAAGAAGTATCCTTGAAATTGAAGAAAGTGTCTCTTTGTTTTAACAATTTTTGCTTTAATAATAAATTATATAAGAACCTTAAAATTTTGGGCGGGGGGATATGAGGTTAGATCCTAGAGAATTACCATAAGTTTGCTTGAAAAATTTTTCCTTAAAAATTGAGGAACCTCTCCCTTTTAAAGGCTATTTGGACTTAGAAATTAAAAATATACTCTTTCTATAAAGCAGTAACTTAGCCACCAGTGTTTATATTCCCAAAATTAAACAATATCATTAATTGAAGCTTCAACATTATATTTTTATACTCTTTAGTATATTTTATTGAGTACATTGAGATTATATTCTAAGTATTGATTTCAATATTATTCATAACTAATAATGAATTAATGAAATAACTAAATTATAATATTTTTATTTATTTAAATATATATTTTTTGCTCTTAACTCAGTATGAAAAAAAATAAAACACATTTCTATTCTCATTTGTTCTATATTCTTCCATTTCTTAAATTATGTGTTAAAAAAAAAGGAAAAAATAAATATTTCTCTATTCTACCTATCAATTTTGATATCACAATAAAATAGTTTTATAAATCATTAATTTTATTTTCATAATTCATGTTATTTCTTTCCCCTTATTTTCGAATTTCGATTTTGTTTGTTTCTATTCTATTCTACTAATCTTTATTCATGATTCATTTCATGAATAAATTCAATTTTAGGGTATTAATTATGCCGTCATTATTTTGTATGTATAATGTATTTGAAGTCTGCATAATGCGAGGCAATATCTCACCAACATCTTTTGTTCTTGTGTATTATATATACAATATGATATTAAATTTAACAACTCGTCAAGTCAGTTGCTTAAAAAAGTAAAGAAACAACTTTAGTTATAAAGTCTTCTTAATAAAAACTAGAACAGGATAAGAGAATTTGTCTGAACAACAATAATCACAACTAAATCAACTTGTATATTATTATAAAGGGTATGTCAAAGTCAAAGTAAAGTTCCTTCTAGTGTTAATAACACAACATTATTTATAAATGTAGTCATTTTAATTTTTACTTTATATTATTATATATGTATCTCATTAATTTACATAATTTATATATATATTATGTATAAACATTTTAGTGTCAATAGTTGACATCGTCGTTTAGTTTTATAAAAATTACTTCAAAATTATTTTTGCTTTTGACTTTTCAATGAAATTGAGATTTTATTTTTAAGAAAAACTAGGGAAACTTTTCTTTGACGGAAGTTAACTCTGTATATAATATTATGTATTTTATACATAAATATATATGGTTTGATAAACGTAAATATTTTTAAATATTTTATACATAGGTACTAAAATTTTTTTGTATTTATTACAGTTAGCATAAATCAGTTTTGCAAAAAAAAAAATGGCCTATTGGCATGTACATACTTTTTTTCAACTATTAGATTAAATCTGTCGTTACCATAGAGACAGGTTAAATCCAGGAAAGACGGTTCTGCATATATTGTATTCTTATTATTAGGATTGCTCTTGTTTTCATACAAAATTACTACATGATTAAGTACATAATAACCATTATAACATTTAAACCTCTTATTTGCACTTAGATACAATACTATTAGGCATAATATAATGTATAAATTTTTATTTCTGACGTATGTCAGTTTTTTGTATCTGTGAGTTATATTAAATAAAAATATTTATTTATAATATTCTCTTTTTTTATAATTATTAATATTATTACTGATAAAATAATTTAAAACTTGAGTCTAAACACTTTGCCAACCCAAAGTTTGAGAGCAACTCTTTAATGCCTATTCAAGTTTTTTTGTTCTGGGAAGAGTTGCTTCTGTTAAAGTCTTTTTGCAGCAAAAATTCTTTTTTGAAATGACTTTTGACAAACTGTGACAACTATTAACCAATCAAACTTCGGTCTTCGAATGAAAGGTCGGCACTCTAACCACTTTAAAGTTTACTATCAACTCCTTAATGCCTTATGAAACCTTTTTTAGGAATGGACTACTTCTAAAGAATTATTTTCGCAATAAGATTCTTTTCTCAAAATGCCATTAGACAAATAGTCTTAACCCAAAATGAACTTATACAAACTGACATGCTCTCTAGTAATAAACTGGTGTTTATTATACCCGTATGACTATATAGTCAAAGTGTATAATAAATTTGCCATTACGTTTGTGACGCTGAAAAGGAGGGGAGTAGATATAGACTCAAGTGTGTGGATCGGATCAGAATCAAAAAATAAATCGATTTAGCTATTATGTCCGTCCGCACGATAACTCAAAAACTAAAGGAGCTAGGATATTGAAATTTTCGCAAATTCGTTTTTTTGCAATAGCCGTCATTGCTATTTTAATCCAGCAATTTTGGTACATGAGATCAGGTAGCTGCCATACAACTTCTTTTTTTATATCTCTGTACCTATTACAGCTGCGTGTCTGAAATTTTGCCAGAAGTAGTTTAGTTTTATGGCCAAGGTTTCTGCAAAATTAGGTTGATCTAGTGGAGTAGGTTCGAGTAGCTGCCATACAACTTCTTATTTTATATGAGCATTACTCTCCACCTAATGAAGCTGGGTGTCTGAAATTTTGCCAAAAATTGTTTAGTGTAATGGCCAAAGTTTCTGCAAAGTTTGGTTTATCTGATGCAGAGGGTTCGAGTAGCTGCTATACAACTCCTTCTTTTATATGAGCATTACTCTCCACCTAATAAAGCTGTATGTTTGAAATTTTACCAAAAGTAATTAACCGAATGATATAATGTATATGTTACGGTCATACGGGTATCCCACAGTTGACACAGTTTACTCTACTACACTCTTCCTCGTTTTTTTACTAAATTTATTTTTGGAAGTCTTTTTTTGGGTAAAAAAAATTTGATAAGATTTTAAAAGGAAACTTTTTTTTGTCAATATAATTTTTCATTTAAAGGAAAAGTTTTATTTTTTTTTTATTAATGATTTTACTACTAGTTCACTTTACTATATTGTTGTATGACATTTTAGTTTTTTTTGTATTTTTCTTCTGAAAAAAAAAACAATATATTTTAATTAAAATAAATAATAAACATTTAAAACAAAATATATATTATGAAAAAAAAATCTTTGAAGAAAATAGTTTTTAAAATGAATTTATATAAAAACACTCAATTTATATATATACCTACTCGTATATAATATACAGACTATTTATATGGATATACATATGTAAATTCCCTTGGGATGTAATAATATAATATTTAGTAAAAATGATGAGTTTTTTTTTTCATATATCTATAGATACAAAAATTTTACTAAAAAAAAAAAATTTATGGATAGAAAAAAACAAAAACAAGTTTTAATTTTAAAAGATTTTTATTCACAAAATAAGTTTTATTAAAACAAAAATTTTATTTTATTTTTTTCTATTTACTGGAAGGCATTTTCTTTTTTAAATGGGTTCAAAATTTCTTTTGAGAAAGATTCATTTATTTCAAATCAATTTTCTAAATTAGAAAGGAAAGGAAAATATGTTTCTGTTTTTTTTTTTTTAGAATTTCAATTAATTAAATAGATCATCAGATCATCAGAACATCATAATCATCTATCAAAAAAAGGGGTTTCATAAATTTTTAAAGCTTTTAAAATTTATTAAATGAAATATTTTAATTTTTGGATGAATTCTATAAAATTAATAATGCATAGAATTTAATTAAAATATTTTTAAAATTAATAATTTTAAATGTATAAAATTTAATTCAATTTTTAAAATTCTTTAAAATAACGATTTTAGTAATTTAGTTAGATGGTACTGTGGTTGGAGAGGCTATTCTAATTGAGTTTGAATCCTAGTATTATTTTTGATGCATGGATTTTAGCTAGGCTTAGCTTTTATTCATCCTTAGGTTTAAATTATTTAAGAGATAATAATGTTTTTAGATAAAAAACAATTTTATCTACAAATAATTTTAATTTATATTTATAACTCACAGATTAATATTACGGTCAAAAATCTTTAATAAGGATAAGTAACTAATAAAGCAAATAAGAATTAGAACAACAGAAAAGACAAAATATAGTAATGTTTGAGCAATAATTTTACGGAGTCTTCATTAGAATCAGTACTTTAAAAATTAAAATAGCAGGGTGTTGTAAGGATTAGAGGAATTAATACTAATCGTACTTATTTTATTTTGAAAGAGAAATAAAGCCTAAATCGACGAATTGTTGGCTAAAAATTAAGCTGTTCGCGGATTTCAGAATGTTAATATGTAAATATTCTGGAATAGGGGGCAAATCTGTTTTGTAGCTTTATAGCCATCCAAATAGATAAATAAATAAAAAAAACCTATTAATTGTTTTGTAATCAACCATAACAAAAGTAATAATGTGACTGCTGATTTAGATTTTAGAGGGTCGGTGACAGGTCCGCATGCATATGGGGTTACTACGGCAGCATTTTCCCATTTCTTTGATGGAAGCGCGAAGGGAGTTAAAAATAGAAGTACTGAGGTAGGAGCTAAGAAAGACCAAAAAAGATGGACAGAAAAAGCACGGGGCTGACTAGAATATAGAGAATTGTTTGAAACCTGTTGAAAATTTTCGAATTTTACAGTATAGGCTATAAATTTGTATTCGAAATAATATATTAATATAATATTTATAAAGTTAAATAAATTCTTTAGGGCTTTTGAAGGAGAAATAAGACCTACACCAAAATTTTTCAACTAGGCCTTAATTCTCAATTCAATTATGCCTTATTTCCCCACCGCTAATTAAAATATAACTTTTAGTTTTACATATTCCTGTTGTTCAAGTTTAAAAACTTCCTATACTTGGATACATTAGGTATATGAATACATTACATTAATATGAAGCACATACATTCCGGATGATTTATATTCTGATAAATAAACCAGAAGAATAGAACTTATTTTATTCAATGTAGGGTTTGAAAATTAAATGGTCTTTCAGTAGTGAAAAAATAAAATAAAAGTACATATCTTTTGTTATAATATTATATTAAAAATGTTAATTTTTTCCAGGGTTATTGATGCAAAGTTTATAATTTAATAAAAATATAGGTCATTTGTATTTAGAATTAATTTGTATTCTATTTTAAAATTACGTATTATAATCTTATAACTAATTTCTAATATAATTCGTTAGGACATATATAAAGCAGTCGTACTTACTTCTAATCAGATCATCCAAGAATCATTCATACTTCGTTAAATGAAGTGTTAATTTAAGTATGAAAAATTAGAAATTTAACTTGTGCAAAAAATACCTTGGTACTTATTGAATTATTACTGTAAACAAATGTCAATGAAATATTTTATTTAAAAAAAAAAAGAATTTATAAAAATATATTATAAAAGTATTGAAATTTATATTCTAAATAATATAGATAATTATTTTTTTAAAAAAATATTTCATTGAACTCTATTTTATATTGAATACGACCCCTTTTTAGTTTTTTTATAATTCCAATTGAATATATAAAGGGGATTTCCCTCTACTTGACAACAATATATGCACAAATATACCTACATAAAATATAAAAAGAGTTAATTAAATTGTAAAAATAAAACTAAAAAAAAAAAAATACTCGACGCATGATTAGCATAAAATTATATATTCAAGTTTTAATATAATAAAGTATTAGACGCTTCTTTAAATTTAAATGTATAATATTAAATATAATATATATTGTACATTTTGTGCAATAAACATGCAGCACGTAAAAATTTCAAATTTGGCTAATAAATTATTCAATATTCAAAAAAAATTAGTCGGTCATTTGTGAATGTACTAATTTAAAAAAAAACGAGGAAAAGTGTAGTAGAGTAGACTGTGTCAACTCTGGGATACCCATATGACCGTAACATATACATTATATCATCCGGTTAATTACTTTTGGCAAAATTTCAAACATTCAGCTTTATTAGGTGTAGAGTAATGCTCATATAAAAGAAGGAGTTGTATGGCAGCTACTCGA